>JARHVA010001848.1:2857500-2947500 GCA_037957365.1 Torreya grandis | reverse complement strand
TACTCCCTTGACTGATATCAGGATAGGGTAGAGTAAGAGATATATTTTTTAACTTGAATGTTTCTTAAGTGCTTAGTAAGTGTTATTTTGTTTTGATTACTAGGTGAGGAATGAATCAGGGTTGATATTGTATTTATACCATTATAATTGGAAAATAAATTTAATCAAAATATTTAAGATGATGATTTTAATATGTTTGATTTGTAATTTATATGACTTTATGGCACTGGAAACTTGCATCAGGTAAGGACAGTAACCTTAATGCTATTATTTATGCCTAATGTTAGTGTCCAAGGAGAAGGAGAGTAAGCATAGGCTCAAAACATGAAGATGTATAATATAAGTAAATTTTAAGCATTTTGGACATGATGAGTTACATGTGTCATCAATATAAAGCTTTTAAGAGTAAGAGATAGGCCAAATAACATAAGATAAAGTAGAAGAAAGGCTTGCATAAGTGAGATGTGTGTAAAACTAATAGTAATAGCCAAGGTCTGATTTTACCAAGTGCAAAAGACTGAATTTCTGCATACTCACATAGTATCATCTGAATTTTCCTACTTCTTTAACCTGGTAACTAAATTTAGAGTTTAAAGGAAAAGAATAAGTACATGGATGTGTATACACACCTTATCCTTGATTGAGTTGACTTTGAATGCTTTGCTAGAGATAGATTTGTGTGTTTTTTTGGTAATTGGCATGTAACTAGGAGCAAGTTACAATGTTTAATAAGTACATATAATCAGTGTAAAAATCACATGAAATTGATTAAAATTGAAAGAACAATGTTTAGGATTACACCTTTATGTTGATGTAGCTGCCTTATCTATTGATAAGTTACTTTTTCAAAATATATATCATTAAAATTCTTTGAAGCTAATATTAGGATAAATATAAATACATGTTTAAAGTGCATATATCTAAGGAAATATAGATAAAGAGAGAAATATTTGAAGGCACATGTCCCCAAATTTGGATAAAAAATTAGTTGCCACCTAGAAGTTGAGTTTAGGTCAAAAATGAAACCCAATAATAATCACAACTTGGTGAGCTTAGATGATTAATTCTAAACTAAAAAATTAGCATGATTGAGTGATTTAATTAACCCAACCATTTTAAAAGGTGAACAACCTACTTCACTAGATTGGCTTGCTAAAGTTTGTAAAAGTATGTGCGGTATCAGTACTTACAAATCATTTTAGAATATAAGATTTATTTAGATTTTGTAATATTAGGAACATGTTTCATGGCATATGTACCTTAGATTGACAGTGGTACCATGTATATATTTATGCCATAAATGTGTATCAAAATCATATAACTATGTGCTTTGGCCAATTCATAAAACTATGTACTATGTAAGTGTTTAGGACATGCTTCCAAATCATGCCCTCACTATATATGGAGAAATATGAAAATGATACAAGTACTAATGTGGAGGACATGTTTCCAAAATATGACCTTAGTGTAAACTAGAGAAGTTGAATAATTATTAGGGTTGGAGAACATGCTTCCAAAGCATGTCCCTAATGAATGTGTGAATTATAAGTACCATACTAAATAAATGTAGATAAAATGCTTCCAAATCATGCCCCTACTGAATTTGAAAACTAGTGTAAGTACCATATAATATGTGAGTGTGGAGAACATGATTCCAAACCATCCCCTCACTCAATCTGAGAACTATGAAACTATGGAAGCCATATCACCATGACATGCCCCCACTTATATGTTACCCTAAGTGAGGTGAGGGAATATAATACATGGTAATTAGCTCACCTCAAGATGGTAAAATAATTGTAAATCTATGAATGTAACCATGTAACATATAGAAGGAAACATATCTAGGTAAATGTATCATTGAAGCACATAGAATCAATGTGATCACATGAAGGCCTAAAATGTATGATAAATATCATAGGTACATATAGATAGTAATATTACAAGGGAAATAATCAAACAAGCACACATATAAGAGCATTCAAAAGAAATTCAAAATGTAATGGTCCAAGGAGACTACAAATAAAGTGTTTGTTTAAATTCCATGAAATCAAATGGAAATTACTTAGTCAAATGCCCATTGAATATAATGAAATATTCATTTGTCTAAGAAATCAAACATAGGCATAAGGGATGAATAAAATGGAACATATTCAAATGCTTGAAAAAGTAAGATAATAATAAGTAAAAACACTCAAGGAAGTGTGTGAAAAAAATCATAAACATGTCATAGTGGCCTATGGATTGAATGCGTTACTAAAAAATGTCAGGTACATAGCATATCAAGTACCCTATGTATTATATAATAATTGATAATAGATATGTGAAAGTATAAATTTAGGCTCAAACATGATAGTTCTGAGTGGTCATTGAATCATATAACCTATGTGTATCAATACTATAAAAGACAGATGCCCCCAACATCCTAGTGACATGAGTAGAAGAGAGGCCTAATGTATACACAAAATATTATCAAACTTTATCAATTACTAATGCTTTATATCTTGTAGGAATCCATCAAGTCTCAATCTATCTAAGTGTATGCCTTAAGGGGTGCACTGTGAAAGGGGTGGGATGACCCTTGGTGCTTCACATGATTGTTTTTCCTTGTTACCAATTATTATCAATCCAACCATCTCTTAAAACATTCCCCTAAGCTTTACCTTCTACTTTGTACCCTCATGTAGTCATTTCCACCTTAATTATCCATTTCCTAACCTAAAACCCTTTATGATGGTTTACATTACATAATCAACACCATCAACCTTGAGCTTTAATTGATAAAAATTATTAGGGTCTAGGTCAGCCCCTAGTTGACCTAGATTGTGACCTAATCTTTTTTGTCTATAATAATATTATGTCGACTGGGTTAACCTTGTCAGCCTAAACTTATAGAAAGGATTGGGGTTAGATATACCTATATAACACATCCATGTTGTCATTCTTAGAGACACAAAAATATTTATTTATTTATTTGCACTTCATTACAATTTTCTATTTTGCCATTCTGTTTGAGGAGTCTTTGCTTAGGGTTTATACTTAGATAAAAATCTTGTCTAGTGGAGAAGTCTTATATGCTTTAACCTTTCTTAGTGATCTTTAAAAACCAAAACAACCTCTTTTGAAGTAATTTTAAACTATATAGGTTCATCTTCAAGATAATTATCTCTAACTTTGATCCTTTTTCTAGTAGATAAAAATAGCATAATTAATGGCTTTTGAATACATTGCTCTCTCAATTCATTAGGGTATTACATATATATACATTATTTAGAATTCTTTTATGCATGATTATATTTATGCTTACTAACCCCCACTTTGTGCTACAAGATTTTTGGAGCACTAGATTATACTTTACTTTACTTGTTATTAGTTTAGTGAATATGAAAACATAAGACATAGTTGGGGTTATTGCATAGTTTTAAATAATTAGAGGCTTTGGAACCCTCCCCAGTGAATTTATTATGGTAAGATATCCCCTTGATAGGTCTAGAGAATCCATGTTGGTCATGACCCCAAATATCTAATGTATCCACAATTAGAAGTGTAAGTAAGATTTATCTTCTCTGAGCTAGTATTGATTTATAGATTAGCTATATTTTCCATTCCATACATTTTGGTGAACTAAAAGTGAATCTAACCCTTATAGGTTTTCTTTCATGCCATCATTTTTATCATATTATTATATTTTTGTATATTTTTAGTATTGTATCAAACTAGTCAGTATAGTTCTTACTTTATGTGTGTAGGTTTAACACATAGTCACATCAAAATGACTATGTTCTATCTTTGTATGTCTTCATGAGATAAAGGTTACTAGATCAAATACATGGACATAATACTATACTTTTGTTCTAGATAAGCATACAGAGTTGAATAGGTTGAATTTTTCATCTTATTCTCTCTTCTAGCATATAGGTCAACAAACTAGGTCAAATGGGTTGACTTTGTCATCTTATTCTTATTTAACACATAGACTTTTATAGAACTAGGTCAAACTAGTCGACTTAGTTTATAGAAATTGAAAGCAATAATTAAGGCACTTCAACATTAAATTTATAATCTTAACCATCTTCAAACCCAAAAATGCTTCTTTCTTTATCTTCTCTGTCATTTTAGTACTTTATTTAGTTCTATTTTACACAAGCTAGACATGTTTAAAACTGTAACCTTATAGCCAACTAGGTTAACCTATTCAGCTTAATTTTATAGCCTATCTTTTATCTTAGAGACATAGTCAACATGTTCTATTCTATTATTAAAGACCTTACTTACATAAAAAATTAGTGACCTAATTGACTCTATTCTATAATATTTTCATATAATGTTGCTTGAACTAACTCAATACTATTCTAAGATCAAGGAATTAACAACTATTTTCTAGTAAATAATTTACTCTTCCTTTTTAACTATTTACATAATTAGATTAATTCACATAGTCTAGAAAATGTTTTTTTAATTAGCATTTAGTTACACTATTTTTCTATTTTACACACACTACCAAATACATAATAATCAAAACAAAGTTAAATAGTTATCTTCCCAAGGTTTACCTACATGGATTTCATCATCAAGGGGCAGGCCGACTTGGTTGTCTATCCATGTATAAATATGTGGTTAATGGTATATATTAGAAACCCACCTGACACCCTTATCTATGTGGGATTGTGAAGTGAGGGGGTAAGCACCAATACCAAGCTAGTACCATTGTTAATATAGATGCTTTTAATCTCAAATGTCCTAAAACCATCCATAGATTGATTTTTTAGTTCACTATTTCATCTAAATCTCCATCCATACTTTATAATAATATAATAACACTCAAGATAATGTCATAGTTATAATTTAATTTTCATTTGATTGCTTGCTCTCTGATCATTGCATGTTGTATTGTAAAAAATTTCATTAGTCATCATTCATATAAGGTTTTATATTGTGTTCCCCAACTAGATCACTCATATTTATCTAATTATCTATGTGTTTCCTTTTCTTCATTATTTCTTCACTCATCTTTCAAAATTTCTTCCCTATTTTAGAACATTATCATTTTGGTTGATACAATCTCTTACAGACTATATATTTCTTCATGCTAATAATTCATAGTCAACCAACATGATTGTGTCTCTTATCTATTTCTTATGCCTTCTATCTAGTAGTACATAGTAAATATAATTGACTCTACACTCTTCTCAACCTCTATCCAATAGTACTCTATTGACCTAGTCAAACTTGTACTTGATTATTGACTTTATGGCCAATTTGGTTCTTTGACTGGATGCATTCATTCTCTATTTACTTAGCTTAGTTATATATCCATGATCTCTATTTTTTATTACTTAAAGTCCTATTCTTTTCACCAAGACTCATCAAATACCCTATCATAATCTTCTTGAAAAAACTTAAATCTATTTAGACACTATATGGGGTATTTTTTCCTCCGAAGATAACCCTTACTCTTTGATCACTTCTTCCTCTCCATCTATGGATTTTAATATGGTTCAAACCACACCTCAAGATGAATTATGTGGATCCAATAATTTTTTTATCTATCAAGATAATTCTCATATTCAATAATTCCAACATAATATGGGAGAGATTGACACATGTTTATCCAAAAATACTACTAGTAATCCACCTCTCAATAACCCTCCCCCCTAATAAAAATTTGGGGAGTCCTCATATAAACACCGACTCACCAATTAGTAAAACCAAACTTCTTTCACAAGTTTTGAAACAAATTAACATAATGAAAAAATCTAACACCTCTTAAATTATGCAATTATAACATCATTTGATCAATATGGATAATCCACCTCTAGATTTAATTATGAAAACTAATCAAAATTTTATTCCTCCACCTCTTAGAGATGCCTCAATAAATGTCATTCCCCAACCTATCATGGATTACAAGATACTTTAAAACATCCAAAATGAGCCTTTATCCCCTTTGATTATTTCCATTAATATTAGTAACATCTCTCCAACTATCAAGTATGATGGGGATACAAACCTTGTATCCTTTATTAAATCATTTATCAATATTTATAAATTGTGGATATAAAATAATACTTTTTACATGACTAAAATTATCATTAAAACCTTCAATGGTGATGTAATGGAATGTAAAACTAACTTCCCCAATATTCCATCTAGCAACTAGAGTATGTAGTCAATCCTCTAGTTAAGGAATTTCAATATAATGACCTTCCTAAAAATTGCCCTAGCCATTTCATCAATACTACGCAATCTCCCATTGAATCATATCATGATTTTATCAAATGATGGAAATTTTTGACCCATAATGCTAACCATAACATGATTGATAATAATATATTTAACCTCTTTATAATTGCATTAACACCATCTCTTTAATATAAAGTTTGAACTTTTACCCTTGAAATTTTTAGCGAAGATCTTGACCAGTCCAAATGTCAAGACTTCTTAATGAATAAATTTGAAGCTAATAAAAAATTACTTAAGGGATAATTTCAAAATTATACCAATGCCATCACTAGCAATACTACTCAAACCAAACTAGGAGATTTTAAGGCTGACAATCCCCCATCTTCTCAAACACCATTATTTACATCAATTTTTTTGGTTCCACACTTACATTGGTCATTCCCATGAAAGTTGTAGAGGGCTTACCAAATTTGTCATCTCTTATATTCTTGGTGATTCCTTCAATCATGAAGCCATGATCTAATTCCATCGTCAATAATACTGCACCATCCCAAAGTTTCCTCTTCTAATAATAAATTATCTTTCCCCACATCTACCACTCAACAAGATACCAAGGATGTTCATGCCATTGACACTGACTATGAATAATTTTACAAAAACTCTCAATATGTTAATATAAATAAGGTTAATTATTATCATAAGTAGCTCATAAATATCCTATCACTAAACATAACAATCCCTCTTTGGAAGAAAAACTTCTCAAAGATACTAAAACCACTCATTTATATTTAGAAGGTAAGGAGTAACCATTTCCTTCTTTCAAACCCCCAACCACTTACATTCCTTCAAAATATACCTTACCTTCTAAACCTTACACTAGTTCTTCTTCTAAATATTATTAGTACTTCTTCAACTAACTCAACTCCATGCCTTAAAAAATTCCCCTTATGGAGTTTGTTCACACCTCTCACTATCATCACAAGTTCCTTATGTAATAATTTCAAAAAATTGAAGATGCATCTTCTATAGACAAAAAATTGAGCCTCAACCTACTAATGCACATACCATTGAATCCATTTGATCTTATAAACCTTCCATTGAATTTCTTAGAGAAGACATGATTAATGAGGAAATCCTTTTTCATGCTGATGATCCACCCCTATTCATTAAAATAGCCATTAATACTACCCTTATTAATAAAGTTTTAGTTGTAAAAAGGTCCAGTATTAATGTGACATCTTTGTGGCTCATCCAAAAAATTAGATATAATCAAGATCATCTCAAGAAACCCTACCTAACCTATCATTTATTTAACAAAACTAATCAAAATTCACTTGGTTGTATTTGTATTCCCCTTATAATCAGGCCTAAGACTGTTTGAACTATGCTTATGGTCCTTGAATTACTCCTATCTTATAACATACTCCTATGACACCCATGAATTTATAGAATGTAGAATATCACCTCTTCCAATATGAAATACATCATGTTCCTTCATAATGACAAAATTTTATCCCAAACATTGGAGTATTCAACTTCCCAATCTTAGATCTCAATATTGCATTCCTACCATTCCAACATCAATAGTGCTCACTTACCTAAATTCATCAACATCAATCCAAACTTACATGTTACTCATTTCTAATTTAGATAATGATGAACCTAATGACTTATAACATAACTAAAACACTCCTAATCTACCTCCTTATATATTGGAGTTACTTCCTCTTTCTTTATTACTTTGTGATCATATTGTCCCTCTCATTATGAGATCACTAACTTTCCCCCTTCATGAAATGCTCAAGATGCTTCTTACCTAAAATATGTCTTCACATGCAATGATTATAGAGTGTAAAAATCATTCCAAGATGATTTAATCTTGTCTCCATATAAATTTGGTAATTTAGGTATCTCCCCTTCTTAAACTCATCTTCAATCTCAAACATGTATTATTTATCCAACTTATAATGATAACTACATCATGGCCCAAGCTCAATCTTGAGACTTGGATGTTCAACATTATCAAAAAAAATTAGCCCAAATACATGTTTCCATCTATGATGTTCATACTATTTCCACTAATTTTAAATTAAATCCTCAAGGTCATGTACCTGCTATTAATTATTTGCTTATTTATACTCCTTGGGTAGTAGAACAAACCTTGCCTTATGAATCTTTGACACTTCCTACATATTCTATACCACCTATATATTCCATCCTTTCATCCAATTCTTCCCCCATCAATGAAATTAATGATAAACCAACCACATCTAATAAATCATATTACCCTACTCCCCCTACTCCTGAGATTACATTATATACCAACATTATAGATGTAATTTAGATAAATTCTTAATATGATCACCATGGTAATAAATTTTTTTATCTTGAAGTAGATTTCAAGTATTATGGTCCTCTTCCCACATTAACTATAAATTAATAAATTCTCAAATTGCTTCATACCTAAGAACCTCAACTCCCTCAACAACATCACAAACTCAAGAATTTCAAAAAATATATCACCTTGTTTAAACAACTTCATTGCTTGCATCAACCCTAAATAAAATATCATTTCATCATTACCTAATGCACCATATCATTTCCAAGATGGAAATTATATTTGTATTGAGGACACTACTCAAATCAAATATGGTACCCCATCATGCCCTTGACCAATTACAATCTCTCATGAACTCACATGAACTCAACATGATAAATTTAGCTTATTATTTGATAAATATCACGAGACTTTTTCTTGGTCGCATGATGACATTATTGGTATTGACCTTAGCATCATGGTGCATAATATTGTCACTTACCTTGACACCAAACCTATGAGACAAAAGTAATGAAAATTTCCACTAGAAGTTTCAACTTTATGCCATAAAGAAATTATCAAGTTTTTTTATGCTAAGTTTATCAATCCCATGGAATTTTTGTAATGGGTCTCTAACATAGTCCTTGTTAGGAAAAAGGTCACCATGTTCATTCCTATTTACATTAATTTATATAATCTTAATCTTTCTTAACCCAAAGATACTTTCCTTCTACATTCAATCTATGCCATCATTAATTCCACTACTATCTATGAAATGTTATCTCTTATAGATGGAGTCTCAGGTTATAAAAAAATTCACATTTCCCTTGAAGACCAAAAAAAGACAACATTCAACATAAAGTGGGGTACCTATTTATATGTTAAAATTCCCTTTTACCTCAAAAATAATAGAGCTACCTATCAGTAGATGCTAAATCAAATATTTCATTATATTATTCACAAGATTATAGAGACCTATGTGGATGAGCTCATTAATAAATAAAAAAAATACAAGACTCATATCTATAATCTTATTATCATCTTTGAAAGCCTCCTTAAATATAAAGTTAGACTAAATCCATACAAATGTGTTTTTAGTGTCATATCTAACAAACTGTTAGGATTTTTATTCTCTCTTTACAGTTTCAATGTCGAACCTACCAAGATCAATGATATTATTAACATTCCCATCCCTATATCCATTCTAGATATTTGTACTTAACTTGATAAACTTGGGGCAATTAGATGGTTTGTCCATGAAGTGGCCTACCATATCTATTTTATCAATTTTCTTCTGTAGAAATGTAATACCATAAAATGGATGTATCCATATCAAAAATCATTTGATAATATGAAATAATCATTACTTCACCCACTTACTCTTTGTCTACCTTAAAAAAATCATCTATTAATATTATATACCTCTTTCACACCCATATCAGTTGGGGTAATGCTTTTCCAACAAGATGATACTGGGAGGGAATATTCCATCTACTATATTAGTTGAGGTCTCATAGATTGTAATAAATTTTATACAAAAATTGAACATGATTGTCTCACTATATATTTTACCACTAAAAAAAATCTAGTATTATATGCTTTATCAAACTAGTTATGTTATCCTTCATTTTGATCTCTAAATGATCACCTAATTTTTTTTCAAAGGATAAATCATTGTTGATCAAATTGTTTTAGCTCACATCCCAACTACTGACCACCTTAAATATAGTATTCTTGGTCACAATATTATATATTTTAAAGGTCTCAACCAAGACATATCTATTAAATATTACTTACATAAATTCATTTATGACCTTGAAGAAAGTAATCTACAAGATTCCTTTATCTTATTTGACACTACTAAACCTAAATCACTTATTAGAAAACTTCCTAAAATTAATGTCAATTTACATGATGATACTTGGACCCTTCATTTTGATGGCACTAAGTGACTTCAAGGAGATGGGGTAGGTTGTATCCTTACAATCCCTCTTGGAGAAAATATCCATTTAGAATTTCATCTCACATTTGATGTCACTAATAACATGGTGGAGTATGAAGCTTTAATCCTAGGCATGAGATCATCCCTTGATCTAGGTATCACATATCTGCATGCTTTAGATGACTCCCTATTACACATGTTGACATATGTTTTTTGAGTGTGTTTGCCATCAATAATAAAGGGGGATATTATTGAACATTGTCACTGAATGTTGAGATTTGATATTTAATTTTGTCATTGATGTCAAAGGTTCTTGTGAAGGTGCATGGTTAAGTAAGCTAACATAGTGAATGTTATTATTGTATGAAAGCAATAATGTTAGTAATGTTTTTTAGATCAATATGAGTAAATACAGGCCAATAAGTCCATTATCTTGTAATTATTTATCTAGACCTTATGAGATGATATGTGTAGGTATCATGATGAAATGAATGAGTTTCAAATAAGAAACTGTATGCTCTGTAGATCTATGTAAGGAATTTTTAAGATGCTCTAAATGAGCTATGAAGATGTGAATTCTTTGAAGAATGATTGATAGTGTTTGAACATGAGATAGGTTATTTTATTTTTTTACATAAGGTGATGAGTGCCTTTCAAATGATTAAAAGGTCAGCTCTGAATATCTATGTATGTAGCTCTGAAGATGATATGAAGATCCTTAGTCGAGCTCTAAAGATTTGAGTAAACATTTGTAAGGATGTTCCAAGTGAGTCATAAAGATGATCTATTAAATATATAAAGAAGAGTAATTGTATAAGGTTTATTAATAATACATAATAGGCATTGAATCACTTAGGAGAGTTTCAAGGTGAAGTCTATTGGGGTAAGTACTTAAGTCCAAGTTTATAACTAGACTAGTTCTAGATCTTACTTGGCCTACTAAGGCATAATTAGTTAGATGATAGGATATTTCATGACATATATATGAGGTGTTGAGATCTTGGACAGTGGTTAGAAGGTTAGCTTCAAGACCTAATGAGACTTGCATGTCAAGACATAGAAAGTAAGAAAAGATATGGTGGCTAGATGAGGTATGAGGATCAGTTTACATGACATGAGTGAGCAGGTGATCATTGATAAGGGTGATTTAAGTTGTTTTAAGTTTTTTTATAAAGTTTTAGGTCATGGTTTGCAAAAAAAGTCTTGAAGAATGTTTTGAGGTTTCTCAATTGCAAAAAATGAAGAGTTGTCTACCTGATAAGGTTTTTCAAGCGCTCATTGGCATGTCCATATTCTACATGAGAACTTAATTTGTTCATGGTATATGAGGAAGTGTTTTATCTTAAGGTTTCAATCATTGGTTTCTGAAAAAAGGATCTAAGTTTTATAAATGATCATTAAGATTGGAAGATAGTCTAAACCCTCAAAGAACCCTAGGATTGACCCAATGTTGAAGATATTATTGTAAATAGATCATAATAGTTTTATATGGTTATAAAATTAATTTTATTTTGAATTCAAATGTCCCAGGCATCTCTAGCTATGATTGGTTTCTTAGGTGACTAAGTAGATCCTATAGAAAAGTGTTTATTTTTAGAGATTTGTTATAATAGGTAAAGTTAACCAAATTAAAGTTGCTAAGTGGATGAATATCATAGTGTGAGACTTTTAATTATTTTTCATGAATGTTTATATAAATTTTATATATCTCAAGAGTGCAAATTTGGTTATCCAAGTAGGCTAGTTACTAGTAGATGTAGTGGTGTTGACATTAAAAAAATTAGGAAGAAATGAAAATATGATTCCTAAATGTGTTTTCATGTACGAGTGATGAATTTAATTCCATGATGATATTATTTGGGACTTGATTAATATATCCTTGATTTAAAAAATATTATAATTTAAATTAATACATTGGAACATTGAAGCCAAAATGGCTTTTTTAATTGAGTAGAGTCTATGAGAGAGAAGATCAACAGATTGGTCTACAAGACTAAAACTTTCCATTAGATCCTATGATCTATTTTATGAAGGTTGATATTAGGATGATATAATATATTATTCATGAATTTAAATCCCTTTAATTCATTTAATCATATGTCAAAAGTTCATGTTATTTTACTGTGTTTTGGAGTCAGTTGGTAATTCTAAGTGAGCATCTTGTGAAGAAGAGTTTGAGTTTTTATACCCTGAGTTGAAGCATATGATTAAGTTTGTATGAAATTAAGGTCATGATTTTTATTTATATGTATTTTGTTTCCATGGTTTTTCATTAAAATTGAGTATATTCACCAGTTATGTAAGACAAATTTTATGTGTATGTATAAGGCTTTTATGAACAATGTTTTGAGAAAGGGTTCAAATGGTGGTTGGACCTAAAAGGTGTTATGAACCTGAATTGAATTTGGATAAAGTAGATTGGATTATCATATTATTTTTTCCTTCTATATGAGGTGTTTTAATATGCTTCAATTAAGATCAAAGCGTAATGTGTTGCTAAGAAGGCCTATTAGGTCTCCATAAATCCTAAAATAAGAGTAAGGGCTAGTTGAGTTATGGCCAACCTAATGTATTAATTTATTCATGATTAAGGTATATTATTTTAATATTCTAAGACCTATTTCATGGCCAACCTAAAGTATAAGAATGTGTGGCTGAATACAAAGCATATGATCAAGTGACTTATAAAAAAATAAGGCAGTGTAGGCCTATTTTTTAGACTAAGTGAAAGGAGAAAATGAATGAATGATGTAGATATGTAGTAATAAGAAAGATTTAATTCATATAATCAGATAAATTTCATGAATATATAATAGAATTTATACATATGAGGATCATGGTCATAAGATGTAATCAAGCCATGAAGAGGGTTACTTGAGAGAAGGTGGATGGCTAGTTTTAGAGGAACAAAAGTGAGTGAAGGGTTGAAGAATTAGATCATAATATATTGTATTATAAAAATGGTTTATTAAGTTGATCAAGTTTTTTATGTGGTTGATTTAGTGCTATGTCATCTAGGGGGTTGGTGCCTTCTTGTAAGTGGGTGCTTATTAAAGCCTAGATGGATTGGTATTGAGCTACTTCTGGTTGGTGCTCCATGTGGAGTTGGTGCTTCACTAAAAAATGATGTTTATTTATAGGATTGTAGTATATTTGATTCATTATTGTGTTTTCTTTCCTTTAAGGGTTTCTCATATATATGATATGTTCATTTGTTTCATGTTGTTATGATTCGATGCTTATGTTTGCTAAGATGTACATGTTTGTTATAATGGTTCATGTGTGATTAAGTGTAATATAATTGAAGGTTTTGAAGACTTATTAACCCCATAGTAATTATGATTCAAATAATTGGTATTAGATATTGGTCTTTTGAATTAGGTTTAAAATCCTAAAGGAGATCATAAGAAGAAGGATGAGTAGTCAACATCTCAAGGTGGTTTTTCTACCAGTAAGGCTCTATTATTCAATGGATCTAACTATGCCTTTTTTAATGTCAAAATGAAGATATATTTGATTTCATAAGGACATGATATCTGGCATTCATTTATGGATGGTTATATTTCACTTCTAATTCTAGTAATAGATGGAGTAGGCAAGAAGGCTAGTGAAAATAACTCCAAGGTGATGAATGTCATTTTGTGTGGCCTATCAGGGGTAGGGCTTGTAAAGATAATGCATTGTGTATCATCCAAATATATATTGGAAAAATTGAACAACATCTATAAATTAGATACTAAGCTGAAGTTAGCTAAGTTTCATACACATAGAAGACAGTTTGAAAGCCTAAATATAAATAAGGATGAAATCATTACATCCTAACTCTTAAGGGTTGATGAAGTTGTAAATATCATTAGATGATTGGGAGAAGAAGTGAAAGAATATATCATTGTCCAAAAGGTGTTGAGATCACTAAATCCTAAGTTTGAGTCTAAGATTCCTATATTAGAATAGATGCTAGATTCAAATAAGCTAGATATGGATGGGATTCATGGCATCTTAACTACCTATGAGATGAGAATAATTGAAGGAAGACCTACCAAGAAGGAAACAACTTTCAGAGTTGAGAATAAGTCAAAGGCCAAATATTCAAGGATTAATTATTTTTAGATATTTATTATTATAAGCTTATAGATATGTTTGATATAAATTTAAGGTTTAGCTCAAGTAAGTACAAGGGTATATTACCCTTCAAATGTTTTAGTTGTGGCAATATTGTTCACTTTACAACTAAGTGTCCTAACAAGAATAGATCTGAGCATAATCAAGAACATGATGAACCTTATGGAGATGAAAAAAATTCCTGTAAGTTTAATAGGAACAAGAAATATTTCAATAAGAAAGAAGGAAGGAAAGGGCCATTCAAAAATAAAAAGAGTTTCTATACCAAAGAAGACAATTCATCTGATGTAAGTTATTAAAGCACATCTAACAATGACGATGATAATAATGAATTTGAAAATTATAATATTGAAACTTTATTCATATCTATATAATTAGAAAATGAGGGTTATTCAAATGGGAGAGGCCTTATGGTTGATGTTGAATCAAATGGAGAAGTATACTATGATAGTGAAGAAGGATAAGTTGAATTAAATCCTGAGGTAGAGATGCTAAGTGCCCTAGAAGAGTTAAAGTTTAAAAGAAGAAAAAATCACAAGCTAAGGTCATTATTTAAAAATTATGAGGATTAAATTAGATTATTTGAGGAAAGGTTGAGCAACAATTTGAAGAACTATGAAGAGATCATCCACCAAATAGAAACTCAAAAGGATATTTTGGTAGCAAGCCTAAAGGCTAAAGAGGAAGATTGTAACAAATATAAAATTGAAATAGAGTCTTTGAAAGCTAAGATGGATGAAGCTCTATATAGGTGAAGTATTTTATGAATTTGGAAAATAGCACTAAGGCTATAGATGATATTTTGAGTAATCAAAATTCTAAAAATCAAATCAAAGAGAAGTCTATTGAAGACAAGAAGGTTCACATGCAAACACTTATTAGATAACCCAATGCTATAAGGTATGCTATTTATTTCAATGGTTATTATTTTGTATGTAGTCAGTTTGGTCATAGAGTAAAAGAACGTAGAATGCCCTCCAAGAATGAGTACTCATGGAACTATGGAAGGAGTCACAATTCACATCAGATAAATGGAATGTATAAGGTGGTCTATTATAGTAATCAATATATAAGACACATGTTAAGACTGTCATAATAGAGTTAGAAGATCTTAAAGTCATAAAAATATGTTTGAAGCTCTGAGAATGCAAGAAAGAAGGCAAATGAATGTATGGAAACCAAAGGCAATAACAATAAGTCATGATTAGTCTATAAGATCGAGTGGACTACTTGTTGAGATAGGTCATGCTTCAAATAAGAAATAAAGTAATGAATGCCTGTTGTTATCTCACATTAATGATCAAATGGTTGATGATGAGATCATGCTTATAGTGCCTAACAAGTTTAGAAGGATGTTGAAGAATATTCAGTGTTGTAAAAATATAAAGATTTGGGAATCTCCTATGTTCATGTTATTTTAGTGTCTTATGAAAAGGGGTGCATCCATTAAGCTTCATCGATACATCATTATATCATCATAAGCATGAGGTTGTAATCAGAGAAGGTTTATTTTTGAGAAAATTCTAGGCTGTCTGTTTTGTAATTAAGGAGCTGAAGATGGATATTATCCATTCATATATTGGTAGCTCTGGGGTTTGAAGTGTAGTAAGAAGCATGTTGAGATATCTAAGGCCATTATTAGGTATTTGAAGTAAAAATAAGTAGGAAATTGATATATAAGAGGTAATCTTCTGTCATCTATTTATTTGAGTAGTTAAGATTGATCTATGAAGATAAAGGGGGAGTCCATAATGTTTTATTTGGTATCAAGTATGGGATATCCTTGTGTATGGTCAAGAGTTTCATCTTATTCTATCATATCAATGAAGGTAAGTGATATGAGTGTCTAGTTATTTTAAAAATATATATGCTTCGTCTAAGGGGGAGCTTGGTAGCTCTAAGTTCTTTGTGCAGTAAGTGATTGCTTTTTGATATGCATGGAGTTCTAGAGAGATTTTGTCTAAGATGCTTCATCTATTTTATTTTTTAATTTTTTTTATGTATTAGTAAGAAGAGTAACCTGATTGAGAGAAGTTTTTGAGAATGGTTATCAAATTTGGTTGTTGTAGTTTTTGAAGGTTATGTGTCATCTAGTGTCTTTGAGAGATAGTATCATCTCAAGAGGAGAAAGTAAGATTTTAGTAGTTCCAGGTGACCCTTGATGTCTACTTCTTAAAAAACTATTATGGATGCTTGGTTTGAGGGGGATATTTTTAAGTTGTTAATTTAGCCTAATTTGTGTCTTATAATCTAAGTTCATTCTAAAAAAGATGATAGTTATGGAAGGCCTTTGTCATTAATGTAAAAGGGGGAGAAAGATTAGAAAAGGAAAAAGAAAAGGCAAGATTGGAAAGGATGAGAAAAAATCAAGAACCAGGTCTAAGAGATGATTGTCATCAATACTGGTTGACAGAGTTTTGAGTGTGTTTGCCATCAATGACAAAGGGGGAGATTTTTGAACATGTTGACATATTTTTTTGAGTGTGTTTTCCATCAATGAAAAAGGGGGATATTGTTGAATATTGTCATTGATTAAAGAGGAGATTGTTGAGCATTGTTATTGAGTGTTGAGATTTTATATTTAATGTTTTCATTGATGCCAATATAATGTCATTGATGTCAAAGGTTCTTGTGAAGGTGCATGGTCAAGTAAGCTAGCATAGTGAATGTTCTTCCTTTATGAAAGTAGTAATGTTAGTAATATATTTGAGATCAATATGAGTAAATACATGTTAGTAAGTCAAGTAACTTGTAATATTTTATTGTGACCTTGTGAGATGATATGTGTAGGTGGCATGATGAAATGATTGAGATTTAAAAAAGAAACTATATGCTCTGAAGATCTATCTAAGTAGTTCCAAATATGATCCAAATGAGTTACAAAGATGTGAATGCTTCAAAGAATGATTTAAAATGTTTTAGAATGAGAGAGGTTGTTTGAGTTTTTACGTGAGGTGTTGAGGGCCTTAGAAATGATTAAAAGGTCAGATTCAAAGATCTATATTCAAACTCCACATGAGGTGTTGAGGGCCTTAGAAATGGTTAAAAGGTCAGATTCAAAGATATGTAGTCAAACTTCAAAGATCTAAGTAAGCAACTCTGAAAATGTTCTAAGTGAGTCACACAGATGATATATTTAAGCTCTAAATAAGATTAATTGGATGAGGTCACTTGATCATACATAAGAGGAATTAAATCACTTAGGAGAGTTTCAAGGGGAAGTCTACAGGGCAAGTACTTTAGTTCAAGTCTGAAACTAGACTAGTTCTAGATCTTGCTTCGCCTAACGAGGCATCATGAATTATTGACAAGACATATTAAGAATGTTTGATAGTAGTTAATCATGATAGGATATTTCATGACATATATTTGAGGTTTTGAGATCTTGGATAATGGTTAGAAGGACATCTTCAAGACCTAATGAGACTTGTAGGTCGAGACATAGAAAACAAAAAATGAGATGATACCCAGATGATGTATGAGGATTATTTTTCATGACATGAGTGAGTAGGTGATCATTGAAAAATTTGAATCAATTTTTTTAAAGTATGTTCATAAATTTTTAGGCCATGGTTTGGCAAAAAAATATTAAAAAATGTTTTGAGATTTATCAGGTGCATAAAATGAAGAGTTATCTACTTGATAAGCTTTTTCAAGTGCTTGTTGGCCTGTTAAAATTCTATATTATAAATTAAGATATTAATGGTAGGTGAGGAAGAGTTATAGATCAAATTAAAAATCATTAGTTTTTGGAAAGAGGAGATATGCTTTAAAAATGATCGTTAAGATTGGAAGATGGTCTAAACCCTCAAAGAAACCTAACATTGACATAATGTTGAAGATCTAATTCTAAAGAGATCAAAATGTTTTGATATTTTTATAAAAGTAATTGGAAGTTGAGTTCAACTCTCCTAGAAATCCCTAAGTGTGATTAGTTTCTCAGGAGAGTGATTAGACTCTATAGGAAAGTGTTTATCTTTAAGAGATTTATTGTAGTAGGCAGAGTTGACCAAGTCAAAATTATGAAGTGAATGAAGATCACAGTGTGATACTTATAGTTATTACTAATGAAGGTTTATGGATAGGCTCAAATATATTAATATTTCAATGTTGGTAATCCAAGCTGGCTAGTCACTAATATACCTAGTAGTACATATAGTAAGAAAATTAGGCAAAAGTAAAAAGATGATTCCTAAATGTGTTTTAATGTAAGAGTGATTAATTGAATCACGTGATGATATTATTTGGGACTTGAATAATCTATCCAATATTTTCATAATCTTGAAAACTAGTGTAATAGGTTAGAACATTGAAGCCAAAATGGGTTATCTAACTGAGTAGAGTCTCTTAGAGAGAATATAAACATATTGGTCTGCAAGACCAATAGTTTCCATCAGAGCTTATGATATGTTTGATGGAGTTTTATATGAGTATGATATAATATATTGTTCAATAATTGAAATAACTTGAATGCATTCAATCATATTTTGTAAGTTCATGTTTTATTAATTGTGTTTTGGCATCAGTTGGAAGTTCTGAGTGAGCATCTTACGGAGAAGCATTCGAGCCTATATACCTTGAATTGAAGCATCTAATAAAGTTTATGATGACCCTAAGTTAATTAGGTTTTTTTATATGTAATTTTTTTACATGGTTGTTTGTCAAAAATTATTATATTCCCTAAATGTTTAAGATAAATTTTATGTGTATGTTTAGGGCTTTTATGAATAGTGTTTTGAGAAAGAGTTCAATTGGTGGTTCAGCCTAAAAGGTGTTATGGACCTAAAGTGAAGTTGTATAAGGTATATTGGAGTGGAATATGATGTGTTATTACCATGTGATGTGTTTTAATATGCTTCAATTAAGATCAAAGAATGTGTTGCTAAGAAGGCCTATTAGGTCTCCATAAAGCCTAAAAGAAGAGAAAGGGCTGATTGAGTTATGGACAACCTAATGTATTGATAGATCAATTATTAAGGAATATTATTTTAATATGATAAGACTTATTTAATGTTTGACCTAATAGATAAGAATGTGTGTCTGACTAAGAAGGATATGATCAAATGAATTGTATAAAAGTAAGGTAATTTAGGCCTATTTTGTATGCTAAGTGAAAGGAGAGAAAAAGTGAATGATATATATATTTTGTGATAAGAAGGAGGTATTTCATACCATAATATAAATTTAATTAATATATAATATAAATTATTCATATCAGGATCAAGGTTAGAAGATTTAATCAAGCCATGAAGAGGGCTAGTTGAGAGAATAAGGCTAAAGGTCAGTTTGAGAGGAACAAAAGTGAGCAAAGAGCTGAAGAAGAAGATCATCATATATTTTATAAGAAATAAGGGGTTTTTAAGGTTATAATGTTTTTTATGTGGATGAGTTTATTGTGATTCATCTAGGGGTTTTATTCCTCCTTGTAAGTGGGTTCTTGCTAAAGCTTATTTGAGTTGGTGTTGAACTAGATGGGGTTAGTGCTCCATGTAAAGTTGGTGTTTCAATAAAGATTGATGTTTGTCTTATAGGATTATAGTACACTTATTTTATTAGTGGGTTTTATTAATGTTAAGTTTTTTCCATGTATATGATGTGTTTATGTGTTTCATGCTCATATGATTGGATGCTTATGCTTGTTAGAATGATTCATGTCTGATTAAGTGTAATAGAATGAAACATTTTGAAGACCAATTTAACCCCACCGTTATCAGTTATTATGATTCCAAAACTCCCAAATCATTTTCCTCCAAGTCGATGGTGAATATCAATGAAAAAGTGAGAATATCATTTCTTACCATCAAATTGAAACTACCCTTGCCAAACATTTCATTTATTTTACCATCGAGCCTATCCTTAGAAGTCAAAATTTTATTGTTGATTCACTTATTTATTTGGCATCTCTTTTTCAACTACACCATATTCTTATCAACCTAATTTTTCTTATCCAAATAATAAAATCCCCATCTTCTCTTCAAACACAATTTTCACTCATCTACCACATTGAGGCCATTACCATTCTCCAAATCCCGTGGTACAAATATATTATTCATTTTCTTGAACACCAAATTTATCCTCTGAACCTCAATTTTAGTCAAAATATTTGCATTAAAAAAAAATCCTATAAGTATGTATTTAAATATAATATCTTATATTATCAAAATGTTAAAAGTACCTTGCTCTATTTTCTCATGAAATAAGAGGTTCCACTTATTCTCAAACAAGCACATGGGGGAATTTACAATGGCCATTGTTGAAAACATGCTACATCCCTCAAATGCTTATGTATGGATTAATTTTGGCCTAATCTTGAAAATGATTCCATTAAATTTGATAAAAAGTGTACTCCTTACCAGCATCATGGTGATCTAATTCATGCACCTCTAGCCCAAATTCAAAATTGGTGAATTTCTTTGGCCATTCTCCATGTGGGGATTAGATCTCATAGGCAAATTACTTCAATCTGAATATGGGTTTGTCTTTATAATAAGAGCCACACAATATTTTACCAAATGGGTTGAGGCTATGCCCCTCATCAATGTCACTAGTACCACCATCCAAAAATTCATCCTTAATTAAATAATTTTCCACTTTGGTGTCCCTCATACTATCATTTTAGACAATGGTGGTAACTTAAAAAAAAAGATGTCAAATAGGTTTATGCTAAATTTAAAATTAATCACAAATTCTCCACACCCTACCACTTAAAATGTAATGGTCAAGCTGAGGCCACAAATAAAATTCTTAATAACATTATCCAAAAGATAATTCATGACACCCATAAATATTGGCATATTCAAATCTGTCATTCTATTTAGGCCTATCTCACTAGCATATGCGATACCAACAGGGCAACATCATTTTCTCTAGTCTATGGTTCTAAATTAGTGCTCCCATTAGAATTTAAACTTACCTCTCTCCATATATATCCTCATGGTATCATACTTGATGAATAATTATGCAAAGGTCAACTTCATGCTCTTGATCTCTTTGATGAATTTTGTCTTTCTGCTTTGTAACATAATCACTAATAAAAGGCCCCTATTGTCAAACAACATAATAAATGAGTTAAAGTTCAAACTTTTAATGTTAGTGATCTTATCTTTAAATTAGACTACACTCATGAAAAATAAGGTAAATATGCCCAAAAATGGTGAGTCCCTTATTTGTTAAAGATATTATTGGTTAAAGATATTATATTTAAAGATATTATTTGTTAAAGATATTATATTTACACAAATACTATCGAGAGATAAATCACATTAAAGTACTTCACCCAACCATTTGAATATGTTTTATTTGTAAATTGGTTGACTTTAGGGAACTAGACACTTGCATTAGGTTGGAATAGTAACATCAATGCTACTCTTTGTTTCAGATGTTAGTGTCCAAGGGGTGGGAGAATAGGTTAAGGATCAAAACTTGTAGATGTATAATATAAGTACATTTTAATCATTTTGGACAAGATGAAATTTTTTGTCATTAATATAATGCTGGTTAGAATAATAAATAGGTAAAGGGACACAAGATAGAGAAGATGTGAGGCTTGCAGAAACAAGGCATGTGTTATACTAATAGGAACACCCAAGTTCTATGTTTTCCAAGTGTACAAGATAAAGGTGATATATAATCACATTATTTTGTCTACTCTGACATGGAAAGTCAAGTGGTTAAGGCCAAAAACATAATTGTGGTCGTTTTGATGGTATTGATGTCCCTTATATGTGACTGCTTAGCTAAACAAGCTCACTAAATTAGATGTTTGATTTCTTAGTACTATAAATTTATTATATATTTATTTATGAAATATGGACAGCGATACCAACATTATATATAATTTAGTGATTCCATGTGATGCCTTCAGATATATAAAAAGAAATGTTAAGATGTATCAATCTCAAATATCTTATCTTAATTTTTATTTATCAATTTAAAAGTTTGACATTAATAAATTATCTTCTTTACTTATATTATTAAGCTAGGCAAAAAAATTGAATAAAAACTCTAAATTTGATCATATGTTCAAAATCTCTACATCTTTATAAATAAGAAGAAAAATAACTTATATTAATCAATTAAATGCTAAATTCAAAATCTTCTTATTAATATAATAAAAAAATACAAAGTATTATTAACTATTAAATTTCACAAAATTAAGTATAATTCATATAAAGATATTAAATTTAAATATATGAAAGGAAGAATATATTACAATGCTTGACCTCGAATACTCATGTTTCGATAATCAAATAAATAATTTTTGGTGTCAAAAAAAAAAATGTTTTGGATTGATAAGCTCCCTTGCGAGTAGCATAAAACGAACAAGACAATTAAAAACAAGCCCATCAACTTATAAATAGTTAACCACAATTTCTATCATTTAGAATCTTTAATATTTAAAAACAATCAACTTATAAATAGTTGCTCACGTTTCCCATCATTTACATTCTTGAATACACTGCCCCAACACTTACTACATGCTATATATGGAGGCGTCTTTTTCCAATCTAAATTAAATTCAATTGTTGCATTAATTAAATCAAATAAGAATCAAATAATCACATCAAAATAATATCGTTGCGCACAGAAAATGTCAAGAAAGATGCTAGTGTTAAATTTAATATCCACATTTTAGCTTTAAATTTAAAGGGTAATATTGAATGTTTTTCCAACAATATTGGATGAAATTCACGTTTATTATGATAATCAAATACATGGGGTCACTACAGTAAGTGTTTATAGCAAATTTCACAGAAATTTCATGGGCTACAAATAGGTGCTTATAACAAATTTTAAATAAGGTTTATAAAACATAAATGACACCTAAATTATTAGCAAGTATTCAAATTAGGATGGAATGTGTACTACTCTATTTCTAAAGTACTTATAAATTACAAATTAATAAATTTAAAAAAAAAATTCATGGGCTAGGGGGCTATGGGTGAGGGGAAATTATGTGGCAAGACATATACACTAGCAATGTTAATACAAGAGAATAATTCTTAACTAGTTATGTATGACATCATGTTTGAAATATATAAATTTATAAATTGTATTACATCATAATAATAATAAATTAGAGAAGTTAAGATATTATTTTAATATATATTAAAATAATATCTTAACTTCTCTAATTGATGATGATGATGATGATGATGATGATGATGATGATGATGATGATGATGATGATGATGATGATGAAAATTATTATTTTATTTTTTAATAATAAATTGTACTTAATTGTATTACTTCTACTCATTGATACTCGATGATATTTATAATAGTTTCTATAATTATTTGGATATGTTAAATTTTGATAGTGAAATATAAATGAAAATAATTCTCTAGTCTTGTAATATTTTGTGATCCTTTATTTATATTTAACCTTTCTCAAACATGTAAAAATAACTATCATATTAATTGCATATTTAATAATTATGTGCACATCATAAATAACAATTTTTTCATACATTTACATAAGGAGAACTTCATACCAACCATAAATATGAGACACTCCAACATCTCTCTTGAAGATTTGCATAGGTGAGGTGGCACAAAATGGGCTTTTGCTCATAATTATGGGTCCTAAAAACTAGGCATAGTCAGGTATCTATGTACAATGAAAGAAAAAAAATGAAGTTACTAAATTAAATATCTATTAAATTTCAAAAGTCCTCTCATGGAATGAATCAAAAATAAATTACATGAATCTAGTACTATGAACAAGAATGCCTATTTGTACGTTTTCCATTTGAAAAAATGCATGGTTAAATGATGAAAGAGCATTGAAAGTGAAGGGCAATCTTACATCAACCAAACATGTGTTAGCTTAGATTTTTATTTTAGTATGTTTTTGAGCCATTTTTTGTTAAGATTGTTAACCTCTATGAATGATATTGTAAAATTATTCATTTCCATAAACAAAGTGCAAAGATAGTTTCCCTATTTCTATCATTTTGCATGGGTTGTTAAGACATGGGTATTTATGAGTAATAGTTATTCAACTACAACAAGAATCAGATACTAAAATTTTGTAAGGTCACAATATATAACATAACACATGTACCAAGTTTTAGATCATTTATATTTATTGCATAGGTGTACAAACTATTCTTCTAGAAGAAGGATTCCTCATTTTTGGTAATATTATGGGATGATTAGTATTATTATAATAATGAAATAATATAATATATCACTTAAAACCTCTATAAATTATTTCAGGCCATTTGGAGTCACCATGGAGGTTTAACAATTATTTTACTATCATGAGGTTTCCTTAATTATTGTAATGCTATAGAAGGAATTATATCATGAAAGGTTGTGGGTTCATATAATATAGGGCGTATAGTATATGTACAAAATTTTAAACCATTTTAATTCACCACAGAGGTGTACTAGTCATTTCATTAGTAGGAGGTATCCTTATTTGTGGTTATGATGTAAAAAACTTAGATCTTGACATTTTGTGGGCCCTGTAAAAAAATTAGACCTTTTGGAGTTACCACAAAAAAGTGGTGTTTTTTCATTTAGTCATTGTATGCATCACTTGGAAAAGGTTTCTTGACATTATGAAATATATATGGTAAGATTTATGTCACAAAATTTTCAGAATTGATATAAATTGTAGTCTTCAATATTTATTCCAAATTTTAGGTCAATTAGATAAGTTGCACCAAAGTTATGGTAGTTTCTTCTAATTATCATTCAGCTAGAAGTTGTGTTTGCCTAGTCTACATAAGGTTATTTACATTATGGAATATTTGTGGTAATATTTGGGTAGCTAAAGTTGGAGAGGTTATGGAAAATGTATCTTGAAATACGTGTTTAAAATTTTATCTCAATTAGATTAGTGGAGGAAATGTTATGACATTTTTATGACTGTCATTCATTGAGAAACATGAATCAATCTAACCTGACAGTTCACTACCTTGTAGAATATATGTGGTTCAAATTTCATAATAATTAAATTAATGACATTGAAGTAATGGTAGTTTTAATAAATATTGATTATCTTGAAGTGTCACTTGACATTTTATGATAGTTAGGTGTTGATCTTGAAAACTAAAGGTTTCCCAAATCTTGGACATTTTGAGGATGTCAGAGAAGTTCAAGAGTCATGCCATGAAGCTAAGGGTGGTGGAGGAATATTTTTATTTAATAAAAAAAGTAAATTTATGAAAGGGGAAATTTGTGTGGAGCAAGGGTAGAGTGGAGTAGATCATAATAGTGTGTGTTTTATTTTTCACATTTTGACTTGGAAAATAAGTTTGTATAACAGTGTGATGTTCAGTAGATGATCCAACCATTTTGATTCTTGAATGGATGAGGATATTATCCCATGTACTAATAGTAGTGGTGAAAATTAAAACTATATAACTAACAAATAAATCAAATATAAACTATAGGTATCCAAGTAAATCTAACCCATGTGATCTTATTACTATGCATGGTAACTTTATGTAACTAAGGGAATTTCCCTACACAAGTTTACAGCCACCACTCCAACACTTAATACATAGTGAAAATTTATGGATAAAATGTAAATATTTTGTAGATTATTTATTTATATGGAGTTCATCACATTATCACATAATTAAATTGTATTGTGCAAATGACTTTTAACATAGTTTTGGACTAATATAAGTGATATATTTAATATATTATCACATATTTTTTTTTATAATTATAATTTTTTTTGGTCAAGAGGTATTAAACTTTAAAAATTTATATTTTATTTCATGTTGCAATAATTTTTCACTTCACTTGTGTTTACCCAATGAATAGTTCTTATATACATAATAATTTTATAAAAGCCATTATTACATATTATTTTTTTCACACCCTATTATTATGAAAATTATGAATTTAAATGTGTAAACTATACATAAATACTCCATCATTTACATATTTCATGTGTACAAACCATAGATCCATTTCTACCCACATGCTTATGCTTAAATTAAGTTATAAGTTTAGATTCGGGTTTGCCAATTCTATCATGTGTTTGTGTGTAATATTTTGAACCTACAAGTTGTGGATACATTATCATATTAGTTTCTTATAATCTTTGTTTAAATTATGGGTATCTTATTTGTTTTTTACTAACAAAAAATTGAGTAAAATTAACATTGTGACTAATTGTATCACTCATACTTAGATTATTTGAGTTGGTTGTGTGGTATGTTTCACCTTTTTCTATAGGTCTCTACCCTTTGTTTCAAAGTTCCAAAAGAGTATACAAAAGGTCGCGTCTTTATGTTTTTCACATTTTTTAGTCTACTTTAACGATACGATCCAATATTCCTTTCTCAAAAAATGAAATATCCTCTATTTTCCCTTAATTTAACCATAAAATCAAGATGTGGAGATTTGAGATCCAACATATTTATTTTGTTGATGGGGATTGAAAAAATATGGATCATTTTGACAAAACACAATATTATTCACTTGTAAGGTGACAATTTATTTGAGCTTGAAGAATCAGATCAAATTATGTATTTAATTTAGCCATGGGTTTAGCTAACATCTATGTTTATTTATAAATTAATTCAATTACAATTAAATTTTATTGAATGAATTCAACAAAATTTAAAAATTAATATAATAGGTTTATTATTTTATATTTTTTGCATTATTTAAGGGCTTCCTCATGTATTCAGTTTATATCCACCTCCTAGATTTCATTTGATTATTATAGTTATTATCTAATTAATAAGTTATGTTTTAATAATTATCATGTTCAATTCAATAAAATATTAGGAAAACGTTGCCCAGGTTTGATGGAAGCATTACAAATAACGGATAAGGACATTTAAAAGAATTTTTTGATTTTATTGATGAATTTTAAATATAAAATAAGGTGTTGTGATTAGGTTATTATTTCAATGTTTGGAGGGAGATTCTTAAGATTGGTTTCATGATTTTATTGATTAAATTATTGATTTATGGGACAAATTTAGACATCTATTTATTGAGAGGTATGTTGAAAATTTGACCTTACTCTTATTTTAAATTTCTTTAATAATATTGAAAAATATCATGATAAATGTCATAAATGTATCAAAACCTTTAATCTTAGATTTTAGATATTATTGGAGTTTCTTAAACGTTTAAAACCACATAAGATATTATGTGTTATGTTTTATTGTGATGTTTTTTATAATATTATAAGTTATTTTTGAAAAATAAGAAATTAAAATGACATTATCTCATGATTTTAAATTGGTCACAAGTTCTATTGATGGATTTAAGTTTTTGTCGATGTATAGTGGTGCATCTAAACTACATGAGAGTAAATAAGAAAACAAATATGTTGTTGAAGTTATAGACTCATACAATGAATTAGAACATATAGTGGTTGAAGAGTTCAAAGAGATGAAACAATAGAAAAGTGAAAGTGGTGATACCCTTGTTAATTTAAATACAAATGAGAATGAATTTGATGAATATCCTACTTCCAATGTTAATGAATGTTAGTGTGTTGATGAGGTTTCTTTGTGTGATGTGAGTAATGTTGTATCTTCTTAATCTGATGCTAGTTTAATGCCATTGTTGAGTTTAGGTAATTATTAAAATGCATGTTAACTTTACCTAATTAGGGTCCATGATTCTCATGGAGAAATATGGGTGTGTTAGTGACAACATATTTATTTTTCATAACTTTTTCATAATAAATATTACATACAGTTTTGATCATGTAATTGTACTAAACATTTTGAAGTTATTTGGGACATTTTTTCAATACTTAAAAATAAAGAAATAAAACATTTTTTGTGTTAAATGTGTTGTTGTTTTTCATCATAAATATTGAGTCTACCAAATCAAAACAATATATAAATTACTGACTAGCACAAAAAACTATCTACATTACATGGGAGTGATGGGAGTAGTGGGAGATGGTGATACAGGGGAAGGAAATGAAGACACAGAAGATGAAGGCAAGGAAATGTTGCCTAGTTTGAAATTTTTTTGGGTCCAATGTTCTTAGGCCAATGTGGTCATAAGAGATATATGTATTCAAAATAAGGCTTTCAGGACCTTGTCTCTTCTATTCTTGGTAAAGAAGCAATTCTAGAAATCCCATTTGATGAAGTTGATCACCCAGAATATGAGGACTGGAATAGTCTCATCGAAATGTTTAAGGTACCCAAACCCAACCTCAACATTAAATGAGATTGGGCCCGTATAAAGTAGTCTCTAAAAGGAAATCTAAATATTGTTGACATGTTTTATGGATTCCTATTATGTTATTTTCAAACCACTAGGAATGTGTATGTGTCCTTGAAAGAGGGATATCGACTTTGGGTAAGTCTATTTGAAAAAATGGAAATATAATTTTAACCCATTTAAGGAGATTCCTAGGACTATCCTTTATGGATCAGACATGGTGTTTTTAGTGGTAAATATTTTTTAATTCATGAATATTGCATTTTCTAAAATATTGATTTGGCTATATTTTTTAACTTGAAAAGAGCATTGGGTCACAATTAATTTAAGGTTGTATGTATGATTTAGAGGTCATCTCACCTACCATTGACAATTAAATCCATAATTTTGACTATAAATCACCATGTCATAGAAGGACATTTTTATCAATTTCACCAATATATGTAAAATACCCTAGATGCATGTCTACCCACTCTAGATGCTAAACTAAATGCTATGAACATTAGATTGCACACTCTAGATGGTCATTTTAATAATAAATAGAGGTCATAATAGATGTATTTTATTCAAAAAATAATTTCATATTTGGATTCCTCTAAAAAAAATAGACTATTTAAAATAAACACCTTGATCTAACTCTATATGCAAAATTTATGCCCATTTGAAGTTATTGATGCCATTTAGAGTCGATGGATAGTGTCCAAAACCTATGGATAGTGTATATAGGCTCTAGGTGGCATACATAGTCTATAGATGACATTCATAGGCTATAGAAAGTGTCCACAAACTGTGGATGCCATCCGCAGACTCTGGACATTGTCCAGAGCCTATGGATGTCATTCATAGGATTTAGATGGCATAAAAAAATTTGAATGGTCATAATTTTTATATACAAAGTTAGACCAAGGTGATTTTTTTCCAAACTATCTAATTTTTCAAATGGAATATAAATATGAAATCATGTTTTGGATCAAATACATCTATGATGAGTTTTATTCCATTTTCAAATGATCATCTAGAGCATTCAGTCTAGTGTCAAGAAGCTGTAGATGGCATCCACATGTTATGGATGTTGTCAAGACCAAATTGGCACTATCTAAAGGCTTTATATTCCTTCAAAGTTTGTGGAGGTCAACCAATGGCTCTAAACAATGTCTATGGTTTATAGATAGTGTTTATAGTCTATGGATGTCATCTAAAGCCTCTAGATGTTGTTTAGATCCTTTCAATAATGTCCAAAAAATTTGGACATTATCCATAAGTTCTATACACTATCCAAAGTGTTTGGACAAAAGTGCCGAGATGTTTTGATCAAGTGACACCTAGGATTTGCCTTTTCAATGAAACTAGTTTCACTTTCATTCACCAAGATTTAAAAAGGTACTTTTCAATATTCACTAGAATTTTACATAAGGATTTCCTAAGTCCCTTAAAAAAACCCTAGGATCAGACTTCCTTCTCTCTTACTAGATATCTATAATGACAATATCTTGATGGGGATAACAAGATATATTGGTTGCCTTGTTGTAGTAGATTTAATGACCATGGATGAAAGTAGGTTGGTTTTTTCTATTTTTTGTTTTAATGTTGATTTTGAAATAGTTTTACCCAAATTCATCATGTTTAAATTCAAATTAGGAGTTTCTAATCAAAATATTGTATATGAAAATGCTGATGAAATATGCCCAAATTAATGTATTTTTAGTCACAAATGTGTAGTTAACAAAGAAGAATCTCAGAAGGAAAATAATTTAATGACATTAAAAGGATTTATTGATATTATCTATGACATGAATAAGGGAAACATAATGGCCACAACTCCTATTAAATATTCTTTCTTTGTTAAGGTGCTTGTTCTTTTAGGTTCATTTAGAGTGTTAGTTCCTAGTTATACCCCTCCTACACTCGGCCTTGCATAGATGAGAGAAATGGAAAGTAATGATGGAAAACCCATCAATATGTCATTGTAGCTAGGGAAGTGTTTGATATCAGGATTAGAATAAATGTATAAAATGATTGATTAGCACCTACAGATGGTGTCGTTAGCTCCCTTCTACTTTTGTTTCTACTTGAACCAAGGTGAGAGAACCTATGGGGTAGCTTGATCACATGGAGGGATTTTATAATTCAATCTTCATGGGGATTCTTAGTAAAAGGGGGAATTATGACCAAAGCATAACCAAGTTTGCACACTTCAATCATGAAAGGGTTGTCACACGAAATGCACAAATGCTATATGTCATATACTAGGATTTAAAGCACAAACTGCAAACACATTTCAAAAATGCAAGATCTTATACTTTTGCAAGGCAAGTCAAACTTATATTATGCAACATGGTGTGTAATTTGTATGGTAGGGTAGGGTAGGAAAAGTTAGATAAGTATAAAGGAAGAGGGTAGTTGATTTATTGTTTCTAAACAATAGGGTATCTAGTAGTATTTCATGACAATATTCCTTAGCAAAGATGCAAAAAAATTCAAGTGCAAGATAACGGTAAAAAATAAATGATCCCTAAAATCCTAGAACATACACTGAAACTAGAATCTCAAATACTCTCTCCTATTAAATTTATGAACCCATTGTGCCCTTAAAATGTATTCAACAACACATTTCCATAGATAGCTACTAGGGTTATTTTAGAGATGAATATTCATTAATTCATGAATATTTTGTTTTTTAGATTTTAATTTTGGCAATTTTTAAGATTCAATAGATGGGACCATATCAATTTTTTTTAGGGATATATATTAATTTGGGGGTCAACTTGCCAACCCTTTATAACATTATCTTCAAAAATATTTTAATTCACCACATATATATACCCCTTGATCTTGATATCAAATAATGAAATAATTTTGAACATTGATTAGTTAAACAACATAGTCAAATGACCATGCTGAATGACATGGTGGAATGATAGTGTTGAATGACATTATGAAATGACGCTGCCAAACCATGAAAAGAATAAGGAAACCAAAATATCAAACCATGAAAGATTAAAAAAATTATCATGTGCACTTTTGAATCAGGAAATGGTGAAGCTATCTCTAACAAACATGTCATGGACCAATTGGATAGCTTTAGAATGCATAGGGAAACATATGAACTAGCCAAAATAATGGTCCACATTAAAAAAGGGGAAACCCTTGGGGACATAAAAATTGAAACCATGTAACAGTTCAATTGTTATGTCACTAATGGTTTCATCTTTTTCAATGACCCTTTTTTGGTGAGCCCATATGCTCTGAATGAATTCAAGAGTGCTAAAGCTTGAGGCCCAACTCATGAGGGTATAAACCTAGTACAATGGCTACACCTACAACTCATCCAAAATTATGGGTTTCACCCACACAACAATAACTATCAGAGCTAAAATACCTGATTGAATGCCTCTTCTCAATGGCAGAGTCGAATGATAAATCTAAATGGCCTGACCAAAAGGTAGAGTTGAAAGACTAAAGAAAATGATAGAGTTGAATGGTCCAATCAAATGAAAAACATAAATAACCTAGTCAAAGGTTAGAACCTAACATCTTGGCTGAATGGCTTTTTTGAATAGTCCGATAGAATAATCTAGCTGAACATCTTGGCTAAATGACCTGGCCAAATGACAAAGTCAACTGACTCTGATGATTGGTGGATCCATTTGGCTGAGCCATTCAATTTTATTATTGGCCAATCTAAGTAGCTTTACCCTTGATAGAGTTGAATAACTCATTTATATGGCAAAGCTATGTGTATTAGCTAAGGGTTGAGCCTGACAACTCTATCGATAGGAGAGTCGAGTGGCTCTGCCCATGGTAGGTTTGAATGACTGTCAGTAGTAGATCTGAACATGGAAACACCATTTAACTCTATCATAGGTTGATTCATTATACTCTACTATTAGTAGAGCCCTTTGCATATACCATAGGTAGAGTTGCACTAAAAAAAGGGGAAGCATTAAAGAAGAAGCATTGTACTAAAGAATAGCTATTGGCAATTTGAAGAACATTTCAAAATTATTGATTCACCAAAGCTAGGAATTAGATTTGCCTAAATGAATCTAAGGGGATTTAGGATATGGCCTCTTAAAATGAACACTGATAACTATAGAAAGGGGTTTATAATGTAAGTACATGTTCAGAATAACAAACAATAATGAACACAAACCCAAATATCTAATTAGAAGAAAAAACAAAATATATTATTGAATTTCATTAATAGGATACAATAAAGAACCACAAAAAATTTCTACCTGACTTGAAAATAAAAATTACAAACATCAACACTTTAAAATGATACCATGGGCACAAGCATGGTGAGATTACTCTTTTGACAATCAACACATGAATATCCTCTCAAATCTTGCTAATAACAATACAAATGAAACCACCATAGTAACAGAGGTAAGATCTAAACATAAAATTTGATCCCAAAAAAATCTCTAGAACATAGACTTGGATAGAATGGATGCCTAAAATGACCCATAATAACCAACTAAAATTCACCTTAAATAGAATACAAGCCTTTTATTTATACATTTTTTACCATTTTCAAATTTGGGAATGAGGTTTACAATTTACAAAAGTGAAAAACACCCCTCCAAGTTCCACCAAGATGCTCTTAGATGGAATAATACTTTGGCACATCTAGAATATTCATGTACTTACAAGGAAAAATGATTCCCATAACTACCTCTTTAAGGAATGATGAAGATGTAAAGTAAATCCTTTCATTTCCTGGCTGGAGATGCTTTCGACACAAGCTGGAAAGAGAATATTCATTTGAGGAGCCAAACAAACCATTTGTCCTTTGTGTAACTACTTGTAAATGCCCTAGACCACTTGATTACATATCTGGAACCTCCTAGACATCTTCTATTCCTCTTATGCATGCCATATAAAAACTTGCTCATGTAATGATTTCATGGGAATATTCTGGATCCATGGCTATTCGAGTGATCTTCCTTGGAGTGGCCCACCTTAGACTTGAAAACCTATAATATCATTCCATGGAGGAGCTTGGACCAAAAAAAACAAATGAAAATTCAACAACTTAGTTTATTTTCAACCTTTTACTTTTTGGCTCCAACTTGTACTTTCATACTTTGCACTGTACACATTAACCTTTTGTAAATATGTTTTTTTTCCACTTTTCAATCTTAACATTTTATTTTTTTATAATTTTGATCTTTCATGATTTTATTCATATTTTTTAATGCATAAATTCATTATTGTCACTTTTTTCATCTTAGGGAAATCTTGTCTCCATTTACAAATTTGCATGGTTGTACTTTGCATAGGTGCATTTTACACAGGGGCAATTTGTAGTTGTAACTCCACTTGCCAATAGGTGTTGAATGGTGGAAATGGGAGATCTAGGTGTAATTTGCACTTTGCATAAATGAAAAATTGCATTTCTCCTCAACATCTCCTTGAAGCTCCTTGAGTTGACTTTTCTCGTCCTTGCTTTGACTGAAAGGTTTGGGATAGTTGATCGTGCTTTACATGGTGCACTTTGGATAGTACAATTTAGGAATTTGTATTTTTTATGGTGCACTTGCTACTTATATTTCCCTGGGAGTTTGGGACCTCATATTTAATTTTTGGAAACTTACAAATTCTTGATTTTTCAACTAAACACTATTCTTGCAACATCTTGGTCCAACAAACCTTCTTGTATATGGTTTTTATAGAAACCCAACTTTTTCTCAATGTGTCCAACCAACATAACCTAAAACAATTAACAATCATCCCATTAAAATAATCAAGATCAAAACCATTTTGAACCTCATTTTTTATGGCATGTTGGTGGAAAATTTGATGGAATCTTCGAGTCTTCATTATTTTGACTATTCCCATTATACGACTATAAGAACATGAACCTCTTCATACTTGCATGCCTAAAACATAGTAGTAGCATTAATTTTTTTAAAATTCTTCTAGAGTTATTCTCATTGTGGGAAATATATGAACCCTAAATCTATGCATGCTAAAAATCAAATAAGGATTTCTTTTACAACAAAAAAAACAAAACCATTTTTTTACTTCCACGAGTAAAAATAATTTCTATGTCCTACTTTTAGGCTTAGATAATATGTTCAAATGTTTTAAAATGATAGATAATAAAATAGATAATGGACTCAATGACAAATTTGGTTCAAGTGCTACAAAGAATCCCTTGCATATTCTACACTAGAAGGATACAAACATTCAATGTCTCAACCTATCTTCTCCTACCCACCATATTTTATTATTAAAAAATTCTACATTAGATCATCAAATGTTGAATAATATCATTATCATACCAAGTTTTTTCCACCAAATGGATTTGATTATATGGGTTCTTATTTTAATATCCATTCCATAAATATGATATATTCATGCCAAGTCAAGACAAAAACCATGAACAACACTATCCTTCATACTACATGAAAAGTTCACACAAGACTTGGGATTGATTATCCCTCTATTCACCATTATCTTTTAAGATCCATAAGCATCATATTGGTGAAATACAATGAATTTCTATATCATAGTCATAAACAAAATGTCAGTTCATAACCCTATTTGACTTTCCCACCTATTTCTCCACACCTATGCTACATAGAATCTAGAATCAAGGGAATATTTTTACTTTTATAAGTGAAAAGTGAACTTATAGATCTAGTCTCCACCAAATATCCTCCTTCCATATCCCTTTTTATTCACTTTCATGGGATATGAAGGTCCAAAGGCACTTTGCACGTTGCATGCTGATAGGTGCAATTTATTTCATACCTTATACCTTCCACCATATAGACTTTATTCTTTCTCACTATGGGGTTAAATTTACCTATTTTAACTTATTCTTAGAGTGTGAGAATTTTATCAGAACTCATGGCTCATTCTACACTTTTCAACATGATAATCAATGTGCAGTTAGCAGTGAAAGTTCTACCAACCTCCACACATCTTCCTTGACATCAATATGGGATTTGAAAAGGGGAATGGAAATTACACCTTTTAATGTTATGTGAATGAGTTGATCCCCACCATGATATTCTTAGGATTTAACATTCAATTTTCTTTTAATTTCTTTAACTTTCTTCTATGTTGGCATGAGCAACTTGGCATGGGGTTTGAGTGTCATTATAAATTGTGCCACACAATTATTAACCAACAATGATACAAGGCCCTAGTAAAAATATGAACACCAATATTGGATCTCACCTAAGGATGTACACCCCATGTGGGTGTGCAATGAACCCCATAACAAAAGACCAGGTGCCAATCCATTGGACCATAGAGTCAACACTTGAGTAAATTATCACCAACACTGATGAAGGTTCAAAAAAACATGGTAGACTTTAACAAAAAATAGATCAAGATAATATGAAAATGAACACACAAAAAGACACAAAAGGAGATATACAAATAAGGTGTAAAGTATAAGGGCTATAAAATAATGGAAAGATAAACCAATAAAAAATTATGTAATATGGTACACTTGTTATAGACTCAATCAAAGAGGTGTTTTAAATGGCTACCATTGATTTGTAGTTTTATTATTTCACCATATAGATCTCTCAAGAAGAAAGTATGCTCCCTAATCTGATAGTCAATGGAATAGGGACCCATTTACAAGGCATCAAACTTTTCATGCTTTCCTTTCTCCTTGTGTTTGTTATTCCAAAGTAGAACCATATCACCTACTTCGAAGGTTCTTGGAGTGGACTTTCTATCAAATAATTTCTTCAACTTCTCTTTGAACTTGAGGTGTCTTTCATGAGATTATATTTGAATTTCATCAAGCTAAATAATTTGGATTACCATGCATTTATAGTGGTGGATGTGCTCATCATCCCCTAGTTATTACATCCACTGATAGGTAGGCAACTATAAATTCATAGTCAGAACTACTTAAGCTCCATAAAAAATATCAAAAGGGCTTCTACCTTTAGCTCTCTTAGGTATGATCTTTTCATCTCATAAAGCAAACTTTATTTGTTCACCCCACTTCTTGTTTATTTCTAATGTTCATCTGATGATCTTGAGCAAGTTCTTATTACTTGATTTTACTTGCCCATTCCCTTGAGAATTGTAGTTGGAAGCTTAAGTAAATTTAATCCCATAGTATTTTCACAATGCCACCAAAGGTTTGGCTTTGAATCTCATAGCATTATCAATAATTATCTTAACAAGCACACCAAATCTACAAATAATCTTTTTTAGCAAAAAATGCATGACTACACAGAGTGGTCTTTGCAAAATTAGACACAAACCTCCATATAAAGTTGATTTATCAAAAGAAAGATTGAATTCCTTTATTGTAATATGAGATAGGCACTTTATCAATGGATTTGACCCTCTCGAGGTCAATCATAAAACCATCCTTAGACACTATATGTCCTAGCAACTTGGCCTTTTACACTCCAAAGTGGTACTTCTTGGGATTAAGCTAAATGCTAAACTCCTTACATCTGATCAACACCTTTCCAAGATGATCCAAATGCTCATATTTTATTTTGGAGTACATAGTAATGTCAACCTGATACACAATAATGAAATGGTTAATTATACTTTCAAAAGTGATGTCTATAGATTTCTATAACATTGATCTTGCATTCATTAATCCAAAAGGCATACTCATATACACATGTGTGCCCCAAGGTGTTGTGAACAGGGTCTTAGACCTATCAGATTCCTTCACCACAACCTATTTGTAACCTTTGAAGCCATTTAATGTGGAAAACATTTTTGATCTAGTAACACTTTGCATCAAGTTCTCCATATTGGGTAGGGGATAATTGGCTTTTAGAGAATCTTTGTTTAGATTTTTGAAATCCTCACACAAGTGGATGTTTCTATTTTTATTTATTATAGGGAATAAGTTCTCCACCCATAATGAATACCTAATGTGTTGAATGATACCACCATCCCTTAGCTTCTTTAATGCCTACCTCATCTTGGTGGCCAAGATGAGGTTAATGGGTCTTTGTTTCTCCCTGAAAGTTTTTCTATCAAGTTGTAATGGGATGATGTGTTAGAATAAATCTTCCTATAGGCTTTAAACTCAAAATAAGACAATGCTAAGCAATCTTAGTGCTTGCTTTGCAGCTATATGTAAATTTTTTCCTCTTTAGCACTCGGGTGACTACCCAACCAAACCTTTCTTGGATTGTCATAAGAACCCAAGTTGCACTCAGTCACATCTTTTAAAATGAATGAGTCTCTCGACATGATTATATCTAATCTATCAAAATATTCTTCTAAATTAACCAGTCCTCTTGGGATAGTGTTTATCTTCAATTGAATGATGTCTTTCTGAAACAAGGTCTCCTTCCCATCACTGGCCTAAACCATGGATTCCAAGTCTATGTGCTGATCATGGAACTTAGCCTCATAGTTCAGAAGCCTCTTAATCTGTTAATCATCATCAAAGATTTGTCAATGATGAAAATTATCAAGGATTGAGGTCCTGATAAGCACCTCCACTTGATATTGACAGTGAGGGCTTGTATTTGTAATGTCAAATTCAGCACCTAGCTCTGCAAGTTTGCAAGATTCTTGGTTAAAAATCCTATCGTGATAATAAATATTGAATGCATTAAATAAATCCAACAAGTCCTAAACATTAATTTGATACTATTTCAACCTTTTATTTTTCATGGCACAATAAATATAGTCTTGCTTTACCACTAATTTGGAGTCACCCTTGATAATTAAACATTTGATTCCATACTCAAGGGTAATCCTCATACCAAGCAAGAGTGCCTTATACTCAGTAGTATTGTTAGTTCACTCAAAATAAAAATGAAAATAAAACATAAAACATTTACCAGTGGGGGTAGAGAAGACAACCCTAACTCTTTTTCAAATATTGGAATAACCCCATCAAAGAACATGTTCCAAACTGTATTTTCTTTGTCAAGCTCAACATCAAGAATAATAGGTTGTTCACTAATATCAACATTCCCAATAAAGTTGACAAGGTCAACATCTATGTATAACACTTCTTTGAGAGCATACCTCAGATCTTCAATCAAATGTATTATCTTTAGCTCTATATAAAGTTTGAGCATCTTACCCTCTAAATGAATGGTGTCATACAAAATGTCCATCTGTACACTTCTACCCATGCTATCAGCCCATTTACATGACAATGACATCCCCCATTTAGGTGAGCTATCCATAGCTACCATGTCCATGTTCAAATACATTATAGGATGAACTACCAATTATACCACTAGTCCCTTAAGTTGTCCAATAACTAGAAACTCTCATGAGTCCATGGCATAATACTTGCCAAAGGATAACATTATCTTCACTCCAAGATTATTAAGGACACCCAAGGGTATCACATTACAAGAATCACTAGAATCAAACATGCAATTGTGAACAACCAGACCATTGATCAATAGAGTTGTATAAAATGGATCCACATTCAACTAATTCTCTACAAGCATAGTCCCCAAATAGACCTCCAGAGCAGGTTCAATAACCTCTTTTGATCGTTCATCTTCTTCCAGGGGTGTTTAGGGTAGATCAACTTCATTCCCAACTGACCTTTCACCAAATTCTAAATATTCAAAGGTCCTCTTTCTGTGTTTAGGTATTCTTAATAACTCAACAAGTGGCATGGGGATTTTTATTTGACTCAACACTTGAGCCATATAACACACACTATACTAAGGAAGAGGCATATTTGGTGAAAGGGTGATGGCACTTTCAAATGAAATATAATCATTTAAGGATTGAAGTGGAGTAGGCTGGGATGGATTAAAATTTGTAGTAGCATCTTTCAAAGTTGTATTTTATTTGAGCTCATAAGCACCCTTAGGGATACTAGACAATATAGGCTTCTTATTATTCTAGTAGGAGCACCTCTAGTCTTAACAACATGGGTTACAGGTGTTATCTTGGAAGCTTCTAAGACTAATGTATCTTTCTTTTTACTCCTTGATTATATTCCCTACCTTTGAATTTGTAGGGGTAGCGTCTTGAGGAGTATCAGGTGGTTGCCTACTTCACAAGTGGTATTCCTTATTTTGCATAGTTGTTGCATTAATTAATAGCTCCCTATCCTCAACTAATAGATTTCCTCAGGATATTTCTTGATCATCACAGAATGAAAGAGATAAAAGTCATGAATGAGAAATTCATATGCTTATACCATTATAGCATCATTAGGAAATTTAAAATTTGGGACACTCTCCATTTTGATAATGTTCTAAAAATGATCAACTTAGTATCAATCCAAAATTCCTTAGACGCAATCCATTCACTCTAAGGACATTGACAATCAAACATAAAAATCTCATAATTAGATGATGCATATTTAGGTTCATTTAGATCATCATCAAGTTACTCAATAATATCACATGGAGGGTGCAGAAGGAAGCACTTATCATACCAATCAATATTTGAATCAAAATTTATAGCATTTACCTTGGCATTTAAAGGATTAGGCACCTCCTTTCTAAACAATTTGTTCTAGATTTTTTCCATTCTATCTTCACGTGCAGGACTCTTCCCTCTATCAATATCTCTACTATGGAAAGTAGGCCCCCTTTATGATTGATTCAGGTTTGAATCTCATTTTTAATAGGTAGACACCTAAGGGACTCATTTTTTATCTCTATCCAATTTGTATGACATTTATTTGATAGCAGAGGCAAAAGTTTTGATAGTTTATTCCATGTTGGTTGTCTTCACGTGATGTGTTTTTCTCAGATTGACCAGATTCACATCAACCTATTTGTTCATGGGCTTTCCCATAGCCTTAATGTGATTCTCAATTTGGATGGCCATATTGAATGCCAACTACAGGTTAGTGGGGGCCTTGTCCCTCAATAAATACGTAGCCTTCTTATCAAAAACATCATTGTATTTTATCAAGCATGTTGTGTCATTAGGCCTGATGTTTTTAGGAATCCACATAATAGTATTTTTGAATTGAGTGTTAAAGACCTGCACACACTCAATAAGATTCCTTTTTATATTCTCAAATTTAGCGAAGAGAAACGTAGGATCAATCCTAGCACCATACTGAATCCTAAAATCATTTATTATCTATTCTCATGAATCAATGCATCCATGAGGAAGGGAATTGAACCATTCACGAGCGTCTTCCTTTGGCATGTGCAAACAAGTTGATACACACATCCTCATACTCAATCTCATAATATTTAATGATATTTTGAAAGGCCCTCATATGAGAATCACTACTCACTGCAATGTTCCTCTGGAATTTAGGGAGGCATTTTTCATATTCATTTTGGACCTCATTAGGATAGCCTTCCATCTCATCAAAATTAATAGGCATGAATCTAGGAATACAAAATGCAGGACACGCATTCTCATCTTGGTCCCTATGCTTCATAATTGGTTCAATGGGAGTTTCAAGAAAAAAATGGTAAAGAGAGAGAAGGAGGTGAATGAGGTGGACTTGGTGGATCACACTTGAGAGGGGATTGAACTAGTTCACAAGGAGATGGAAAATAAATGGGACTATGTTTCAAAATTAGTAGAAGAGTTGTGATAGTCCTCAACATAAATCTGAAGATTATCAGAATCTTGGTAATTTGAAGAGTCTTTAGTAGTTAAACTTTTCCCTTCAACAGGCCTCCAAACTTGTCTCCTTCTTCTTTGGTGCAAATTTAGTGGTGAGATAAGCCTTTTTCATGAGTCACCTTTGAAGGATGATCTCAATCCTTCCAAATTTGTGAAAAATAAAGAACATTCAAAGATACAATGAATATATTTCAAAATAGACACTAAGCTTCCTTGAAACTATGTGATAAAATTGGAGTCATCACTAGAACCAAAATTCTAGAATATAGCAGTTCATAAACTGGTTGTGATACATGTTGAAAACATACTTTGTTAAGTTTAATGATTAGATAATAGAAAAAAGATACTAAAATTTATATAATTATGTTCAAAAAGGAAAAAAACACCTTGCAACATGTAATACAAAAATCTATTTGTAATAAACATAGTAGAAGTCAAATTGCCAAACCTTAAAAACCTCCTAGCACATCCCCAATGGAGTGTTCTGACGTTGACAACCAAGATAGTCAGATCAATGTAGTAATAACAGAGAACTTCACAAGGTGAAATACTCACAGCTCTATAAGAGTTCCTAGTAACACAAGTGATGAGAAGTTTAGTTTAGTCCCTAAAAATGATGCCACAAGAGTGTTGGTTCCCAGTTATATGGCTCATACACTTCGCCTTGTACACTTGAGAGAAATGGAAATTGATGTAAATCCCACTAATATATCAATGTAGCTAGGGAAGTTTGACATCAAGATTAGATCAAATCCATAAAATTACTAAGAAGAACCTATAAAGGGTATGGTTAGCTCCCTGCTTCTTTTGACTCTACCTAGGTGAGAGAACCTATGGGGTAGCTTGCTCACATGGAGGGATTTTACAATTCAATCTTCATGGGGATTCTTGGCATAAGTGGGAAATATGACCAAATCATAACCAAGTTTGAAAACTTCACTCGTGAAAGGGTTGTCACATGAAATGCACCAATTCCGTATGTCATACACAAGCTACTAAAGATAGATGAATGGATGATTAAAATATTTATTTCTATAAAATATTCAATAATAGGGACTAAGTGGAAAGTTGTATCACTAAGATTTAAATCACAAACTACAAACACATTTCAAATATGTAAGATCTCATGCATTTACAAGGGAAGTAACCCTTATATCAAGCAACACAGTGTATTATTTGTAGGGTAGGATAGGGTAGGACAAGTTAGATAAGTATAAAGGAGGAGGGTGGTTGATTGGTTGGTGGTTTCCAAACAATAGGGTATCTAGTAGTATTTCATGACAATATTCATTAACAAAGATGCCAAAAAAAATCAAATACAAGATAATGGTAAACACTAAATGATCCATAAAATCCTAGAATATACAATGAAAATAGAATTTCAAATACTCTCTCCTGTTAAATTCGTGAACCCAAGGTGCCCTTAAAAGGTGTTTAGCAACATGTTTGCAAAGATAATTGTAGAAAGGGATTTATAATCTAAGCACATGCTCAGAATGACAACTAGTAATGAACACAAACCCAAATATCTAATTAGTAGAACTTGAAAAATATATTATTATATTTCATTAATAGGATACAATAAAGAACCACAAACATTTTCTACCTCACTTGAAAATAAAAATTACAAACATTAACTATTAAAAATGCTACCATATGGACACACATGGTGATATTGCTCTTTTAACAAGGGAGACATGAATATGATCTCAAAGTTTGTTAATGGCTATATCTATGCACGGACTTTAGCAAGAGAGGTAAGATTTACACACAAAAATTGATCCCAAATTTTTTTGCATAGCCTAGAATTGGAGAGATTGGACGCCCAAAATGACTTACAACAACTAAGAACCACCCACCTTGAATAGAAGATAATCCTTCTATTTATACATTTTTAATCATTTTCAAATCTGAGAATGAGGGTTACAATTTGTAAAAGTGAAAAACACCCCTCCAAGTTCCACCAAGATGCTCCCATCTAGAATAATCCTTTGCCACACTTGAAATCTTGATGTATTTGCAAGGAAAATGATTCCCCTGACTAGATATTTATGGAATGATGAATATTTTCAACAAATCCTTTGATTTATTCATTGGATAATCTTTCTATACGAGATGGAAAGAGAATATTCATTTGAGGAGCCAAATACACCATTTGCCCTTCATGTAACTACCTGGAGATGCTCTAGACCACTTGCTTGTGCAATTGGAACCTCCTAGATAATTTCCCTTCCTCTTATGAACACCATGGAACAACTTGCTTTTGCAATGATTTCATGGGAATATTCTAGATCCATGGCTATTCAGGTGATCTTACTTGGAGTGGTCTATTTTAGACTTGCAAACTTGTAATATCCTTCCATGGAGGAGCTTGGACAAACAAAGCAAATAAAAATATAGCTTAGGCTATTTTAAGAGTTTTACATTTTGGCTCCAACTTGTACTTTCACACATTGCACTTTGCACCTTAACCTTTTGCAAATATTCTTTTTTGCACTTTTCAATCTTCACATTTTATTTTTTGTAAATTTGATCTTTAATGATTTCCTTCATATTTTTTAATGCATAAATACATTATTTTTACTTTTTGCATCTTAGGGAAATCCTGGCTCCTTTTGCAAATTTGCATGGTTGCAATTTGCGCTAGTGCACTTTGCATGGATGCAATTTTCACTTGTAACTCCCCTTGTTGACCAACGTTGACTAGTAGAAATGGGAGATCTAGGTGCAATGCGCACTTTGAACAAATACAAAATTTCATTTCTCTTCAACATCTCCCTGAAACTCCTTGAGTTGACTTTTCTCTTCCTTGCTTTGACTGGTGGGATTGGGAGAGTTGACCGCACTTTGTACTATGCACTTTGGATACCTTGATTTTTGCATAGTGCATTTCCCACTCAAATTTCCCTTGGAGTTTGGGACCTCATATGCAATTTCTAGAAACTTGCAAATTTTTTATTTTTCAACTAAACACGATTTTTGCAACACCCTGGTCCAACAAAGCACCATGTATATGATTTTTATAGACACCCAACTTTTTCTCAATGTGGCCAACCAACACAACCTACAACCATTAACAATCATCCCCTTCCAATAATTAAGATGAAAAACATTTTGAACCTCAATTTTTCTAGCATGTTGGTGCAAACTTTGATGCAATCTCATAGGCTTCATTATTTCCACTATTTCATCTCTCATGCAGGCTTTGTTCGAAGTTTGCATAAGATTGCCAAATGTAGGAACATGAACCTCTTCATACTTGCATGTCCAAAACATATTAGTAACATTAACAAATTGTATATGCTTCCTGAGTTATTCTCATTGTGGGTAATATACGAACCCTAAATCCATGCATGCTAAAAAGCAAATAAGGATTGCTTCCACGAGTAAAAACCGTTGCTATGTCTTGCTTGTAGGCTTATATAATACGTTCAAATGTTCCGAAGGGATAGAGAGTAAACTGGATAATGGACTCAATGCCAAATCTATTTCGAGCACTACAAAGAATTCCCTACATATTCTACAACATAAGGATGCAAACATTCAATGTCTCAACCTTACATTAGATCATCTAAGGCCAAATAAGAGCCTTCTGATACTAAGTCATCACCACCAAATGGATTTGATATATGGGTTCTTATTTTAAGATTCATTCCATAAATCTGATACATTCGTGCCAAGTCCTGACAAAAACCACGAACAACACTATCATGCACACTACGTGAAAAGTTCACATAGGCCCAGGGGTTGACTATACCTCCATTCACCATTCTCCTGTAAGCTCTATAAGCATCATCTTGGCGAAATACAATGAAGTTCTGCATCACGATCGTACACTAATTGCCAGTTCATAACCCTATGTGACTTTTGTCACCATTTTTTCCACACCTATGCTACACAGAATCTGGAAGCGAGGGAGCATTTCGCATTTTGCTAAGTGCAAAGTGCACTTATAGCTCCCGTATCCACTAAATCTCCTCCATCCATATCCCTTTCCACTCTCTTTCGTGGGATGCGGAGGTCCAAAGGCACTTTGCATGTTGCACGCTGCTAGGTGCATATTGTGTCATACATTCCGCCTTTCACCACATTGACCTTATTCTTCGTCACTGTCGGATCAAGGTACCTGTTTGCACTTGTTCTTCGAGTGTGAAACTTTCAACGGAACTCATGGATCATTCCGCACTTTTCAACACTGCAGTCAATGTGCTGTCAGCGGTTAAAGTTCTGCCAACCCTCCACATGCCTTCCTTGGAATCCATGTGGGATCCGAAAAGGGGAATGCACCTTGCATCTTTTAACCTGTGGTCAACAAGTTGACCCCTGCCACACTATTCTTAAGATTTAAGATTCAATTTCGTTTTAATGTCTTTAACTTTCTTCCATGTAGGCACAGGCATCTTGGCGTGGGGTTTGAGTGTCCACGTGGCACATTGCAAACTGTTCCATGCACTTATTCACCAACAGTAATACAAGGCCCTGGTGCAGATACGAGCACCAACAGAGAGGACAGGCAGAAGTTTGAGTAAAGAATGAAGAGGAAGGACCCTTTACGTATTGTAAGGTGGAAGGTGATTTGGTTGATGATTTAACTGGGGAAAGGACGGGCAATATGGAAGTCCTAATAACCATTTTCTTTGAACCTAAATCCCCTGGTAAACCCATTAGTTAGAGGAACATGATTTCTATTATTCCCAAAACCGAGACAGGGTAGACTTCTATCCACGAGGGTAAGTGCAATAAAAAAACTTCATTTGAATATCTTAGAACCATGTTGGAAATCAAGTTATCCCATCAAAAATATCATGGGCTCTCTGATTCAGATGAATCTCCACCCCCTTAGACACTAGATATGGAAAATTTATCTGTTGCTAAGGATACTAGTCATCAACCCTGGAAGAAGAGAACGGGACCAGTTAAAAAAGATCCAGTAGCAATTAAAAAATATCCAAGAGGAAGCACGATTAAAAGGGGATGTCTTCCCTTTGGTTAGTTCTTCGATGCATTTATTCTTTTGGGAGTTTGTTTGATCTGGTTGCGCTGTTGGCTTTTCCAGCCATTTTCCTTTGCTGGGGCTCGAACATGAACCCCCTCATTTGGGAGATTGATGATGTGTACAGTGTCGATGGTTGGGACGTGCTAATCCATTTTAAATTTTGAATTTGGTTTGTTACTACTTGTTTTGGTTGGTAGGATATTTTTGGCCCTTGCGCCACTGTTGGATTTTGTGTTTGGATTCCCATGCTTGGGAGTTGCTAACATCGACTGTGGTGGTAGATAGGCTACACTGTCCTCAGCCTCTCTCTTTTAATTTTTTTTTAATTCCTGTCCTTTCTGATTATTCAGGTAGATGGGCTGGTTGTCTTGTCATTTCTGAAGTTTGTATGTTGTGTTCGTTAGTATTTTAAGTGTTTTTGACTGTTGACTTGGTTTTCTTTGGCTGGGACCTGGACCATCTTTTATATCCCGAAATGGATTTCACACTAGTCAAAGATGGGATTATTTTAATGATAACAATATATAAATTATTGTCATTCTTCACAATAATCTTTATATTATTTAAACTTTTTATTTTCTAAAATCTAATTATTTAACAGTAAAATTTGAAATCTTTAAAATTTAATTTTAAAAAATCATACATTAAAATTTGGTAATTTGATATATATATATATATATATATATATATATATATATATATATATATATATATATATATATATAAATTAAAATTAAATAAAATTTGATATAAACAAAACTAAAATCCAATCTTTAATTTTATAAAAATAAAAAAAAATACCAATTTTAATTTACATTTAAATATATTCAAATTTAATAAAATAATAACTAGATTCATATTTAATTTTTATCGTCTAGACGACGATGAAAGAAAGTGGAGAGTAACTATAATTGTCTTCGACACCAATAATAATACCTAATTTATGTTTTGGTTTCAATATATATTATTTTTTGATCTCATAAAACATTAATAGAGAAGACAACAAAATGTTAAAAATAGATTTACCAACCCGAGAAAAAAATATTTTAATAAACATGTGTAAAGAAAGATTGATTACATAATTTTAAATTTTTTTCATTTTAGAGCATATTTAGGAAGTATGCTTAAAAGACGTAGAAAAATAACAAGATTAAAAAAGAAAAAAAAATTTAAAAAACTCTTAACAATATCAACATAAATATAACAACAAAAGGTTTCATTTGAGTGCTATAAATTACAATTTTATTATTAAATAAATTGAAAATATTTAAACAAAATATATATTAAAAATTAAAAATTGATAATTATATTTATTATATCTAATTAAGTTTCGTCACTTTATAATTTTATTAAAATATATTTTAAAAAATATTATTAAATTAATAATTATTTATGAAATAGAAAAAGACATACTACTAAAATCTCACCCAAAAAAAAATCAACTGTTTGTCCATAAAATTCATTGAGAGAATTTTAATCCTTTTTAATACACTCCTAATATTTCGGTTTTATGCATTCTTAATATTTCTCTTTCGGTCCAAAACTTACTTATTTTTTCCTAAAATTGGACACACTAGCCCTACAGATTTATTATTTGCTCCTGAGCCCTTCACATCTGTGGTGAACGTACTATGGGACCATCTGTTCCCACTCCTAGGTGTCTTTTTAGCTTTAACTTTAAAATCCGAAAGTTCAGCAGGTTAGGTCACCCATCTCAAACGTTGTAAACACTGCTGTTTTCAGGTTAACCTGACTGAATGTCACAGATATCTATAGTGTTCTTTTTGGGTCTTTAAATTGGATTGAAAGTTAATTCTCACTGCCACATCTCTTCTCTGCTCCGCAAGTCATGGATTCCTTACCCTCACTTGAAACCCATCTCCAACTCTATGAAATAATGCTTTCTGCTGCCAAGCCCATGTCTTTTAGAGCCACCGTTTTGCTCAACCTTCCTGATATTATTGACATCCATGGCGAAGGATAATCTCTATCTATAGAGGAAATTGCTTATTATATTTCTGCTTCCACTAACAAGCCTGCCCGCATGGACTACCTTTTCAGAATTTTCAGATTTCTGGCTTCTATTGGCGTCTTCATTGAAGAGACCACAGTGGTTAGTGGTGGCATCACAAATCAATTCAAATATGGACTGACCAGCCTGTCTAAATTGTTGGTAAAGAAACATAATCAGCAATCCTCTGGCCCCATGTTATTAGTGACAAACGAAAAGTACGTTCTAGACGGTTATAAGCACATTCACGAATCTGTTGTGGAAAGTTGCTATGCATTCAACAAAGCCCATGGCATGTGCATGTTCGATTATAACCGCAATAATCGTGAAACCAACGGGATTTTCAAGGAGGGCATGGCCAGTTATGCTAATGCTGTCATGGCTTCCGTGGTGAAGATGTACAATGGGTTTAACAGTTTGAAGAGTGTGGTAGATGTTGGAGGAGGAATAGGTTCAACAGTATCCATGATCATCAAAGAATATCCACACATACATAACATTAATTTCGACCTGCCTCATGTCATAAAGAATATCCATATATGGTCGGTAAAACCCGCCTCCATCTCAAAACTTTTTAGCATAAGTTATTAATTACGTTTTGATTTGCATGGGCCTGTAATATTGCAGGAGTAGAGCATATGGAGGGCGATATGTTGCAGAAGATTCCTCATGGGGATGCAGTTTTTATGAAGGTATTTAATATTAATTAATCTTTCCTGCAAAAAAAGAGTTTTAGTTTTCTAATATGTCTTAATGAGATGGTATTATTTCAGTGAATTTTGCACAACTGGGACAATGAGCACTGTGTTGAACTGTTAAAGAAGATCCATGAAGCGATCACAGAGAATGGGAAGGTTATAATTGTAGACACAATTATTGATGGGAAGGAAGACGATGTTAGGCGTGTGGGATTATTGTTTGACATGTTAATGATGGCTTTCACCGCTGGTGGAAGTGAGAGAACAGACAGAAGTGGAATTTCAAGAGCTATTCAAGAATGCCGGGTTCAGAAGCTACACTATCCTAAAGTTGCCTTTCGTTCAGGCGCTGATTGAACTTCCCAAATGATTATTGTGGATATATATATATGTGTGCGCATGTCGACTTTGGAAAAGTGTCGAATTTCCAAATAGTAATTGTCGACTAGATTATCTGTTTCCGCTAAGAGGTGTTAGAATGCAATAGCTGTTTGTGTCTTATAATTACATATAAATAATGCAATGGTGCTTTGTGTCTTATAATAACGAAGTAAAAAAGTTGTATTCAAGCCAGTATTTAAGTGTTTGATCATATTCACATGATTTATGCATGCCTATGCATGGATTTATATGAGTTGATTGATTAATGCGTTCTCAAACATAAGTATTAAAATAACTCTTGAGGGAGGTGGAGTGTAATTTGTGACATGTTTAGATTTTAATAAAAGTTAATTTTTGTATTGATTTTTTTAATTTATATTATAAATTTATCTAAAAGATGTTTAGAGATGTTATTTTGTAAGTGTCTTTTTCATTGATATTACATATTTATGTAATATATATTTTTAGACATTGTGAACATTTTTTAATGTATATTATTCTAAATACTATTTATTAAAATATAAAACAATTATAATATAATATTTGTATACTCCAAAACAATAATGATGATTAATTTGTTCTAAATATAAACAAATATTTTATTACTAAAATATTATAGAATATATAATTTATTAGTATAATATTAAAAATCAATTTATTCATCGAAACATAAAATATAAATCAAAATAAAAAAGATGTTGAAAAATAGAAAAAGAAATGAGTGTAGTCATCATTGATGCAGATTCAAAAGACATTTTTTTTAATTCTAAAAATGTTTCTAGTATCTTTGTTGGCTTCCACAAATGTATCGGTGTTGTCGCTCTTAATGAGTGCACATCTCATTGAATAATATTCATATCTATGACATATTTTGAGTATAAATACCCAGAAATATTGTAAATAGTTTCTTTTGTTTTTTCAAGTGTTCTTTTTAGAGTCTAATTTTAGTGTTTCTTCTTTTGTGAACTTCGAATAGTGGGATGAGTGTGTTCTTATGTTTTATTATGAATATATAAAGTTAATGAATTTGTAAATGTAAATTCTCAATAGAACATTAAATCGGCATATTTAACAAGGCATTTACAATTTTTATATTTATTGTAACTTCTTTCAAATTAAGGTTATGTAAATTCCTTTTCAAAAAGATATTTTTCTATTTTCCACTGCAACATGCTAAATTTTTCATTATGGATACGCCATCCAATATGACTTTTACTACCCAATTTCTATGTAATAATAAATCAATAGTTAGTTGAGAGACCTATTATTTGTTTCCACCAAGCACAATTTATGAATGTTTTAATATAACCTAGTTGATAGAGGCCACTTCAATTTTCTCAAATGTGGGTGGGTTATGTTACACAACAATTTCATTTTAAATAAACATAACAATGGTTGCATAATTTTAAATAGTTCAAAAAATAATAGTTAGAGTAATTTGTTGGAAAGCATGGCCAACACTAAATTAGGATTGAAATGAACAAAATTGACTGTAGATCTCATGGTCCAAAATCTCTATAATGGCTTGAGGTGAAAAAATATGTCACCCACCAAAAGGTTGATGTCGAGGTGACTCATTTTTGATTGCCACTTATCTCATTTGAGGATGCCAAAAATGACAAGAATATGATGATACCATTGAATCTGTTTACATACCACACCAACAAGTCCATCATCATGGAAATGCAATAAAAATGTTATTCACTCTCTTGATTGTCAATAAATACAATAAACTCATAGGTGAAAGTTATTTTTTATAACTATTGATTGAATCATAAATGGTATTATAAAAATATTCCTTTTGGTTCTAAAAATAAAAAGTAATAAAATATTGATAACCGTAGTTTTTATTTTCACAAGTATAATATTAAAAAAAATTCTATCATTTTTCCACTATACGGTACCCTATTAGTGTACTTAAAATTTTCATTAAATTTTGATTCATATGTGTTAACGTTACATAAGTACCTCATGGATTTATGCTAGAAATATTTTCTTTAGATTATAAAAATGTAATAGCATTCTTCCCTTAATGTTTTATTCTTATGTTATATGATCCATTCCTTAATGTTTGATTCTTATGGTCAATGGTTACTATAAAGGTTATTGAATATGGTGGATTTGGAGTATATATCAATTTTTTATTTTATAATTTATTTACATATATCATGGTTATTTATTTATATTTTTTGAAAATAAAAATTACAATATTAAATCTATATTCTAATGTATTAATAATATTTCATTGCTTGCACTCTTGTTCTTTTAAATGTCATTTCATTTAATCTTATTTTAAATGATAATAATACAATTATTGAAACTAAATAAAAAATGGTATCATAATGGAATGCAATTGTTAAATAAATGGAGGATTGAAGAGGTAGATCTTCCTCTAGAATCTATAAAAAATCATATGAAACTTGGTACAAAAAAAGGTAATAAAGAATATTTTGTAGGCACAAAGTAAGAAAATAAGATTATACAAATAAGACGTAAATTTTATTACCTCTTTCAATAAAAAAATATTAATTCCAAAATAAAATATTTACTCATAAAACACATATAATTTATTAGCATAGGCAAAGTTTTCATTACTTAGGTTTTGAAATAAGGAGATGAAAAAAAAACAAATTAAGAAGAGAATATATATTGTATATACAAATCAAGGAGATGTCAATGTTGATAACTATGTAATATTTCAATGCCTTATTCTTAAAAAATGAGTCATGAACCCTCATTACAATATTAAGGTTCAAATAGTTTTCATAGTTTAATGAGTCAATGGAGTAAGCAAGTAAGAAGCTACATTAAATGTCTTATAGAACCATAAATAATATCTGACATGATACATTCAATATGTGTAGGTAATTATGCTATAACATTTTAATTTATCCCATAAATCCTATAAGGTATTTTATGGTTATAAATATAAAATATTTCTATTCACTCAAAACAAGTGCTCAAAGACTATCACTTTTCAAAACCTCATCTAATTATCATATATTTATGAGTGTGATAAATTAAAAGCTCTCTTATGTATGAATGGTGTTCTAGACATCTCTTGGAAATTATTTTGATATAAATGTTATAATATTATATTGTGGATTTTTGATATTGAACGTAACAGGAAATACTATGGATTACTTATCACATTTATGATTCCATAGGATTTTACACATTTTTGTCACACCACCATAATTTGATTTCTCTTCCTAGTTTTCCCTTATTGGAATGATTAAGTCTCCTCTTTTGGTTAATACATTAACACTTCCACATGTGATTCAACTTGCATGAGATTAACTACACAACCCTACTCTCACTTACTCTAGCTATGACAAGTACTCTATAGGATATAAATGAAATTCTAAAACACAAGAGTCCATGACTTTTAGGTTCTCTTTATTTCATACACAAGGCACACAGATGTAAATGGATATTGTTTCAATTACAAAGCCATGGTAAAAGCCTCCCTCTCCACACTAAAAGTTGACTCACCATTCAAGGAGTCCTTAATTTGAGAGTGATTAAAATAAATTTGCTTGACCTAAGAGGTGGCCTATTGTTCTTGCATATTTTTTCATGAAAATCCACCATCACAATTTATCGAAAAACAATTTTGTAGCATTATAAACCTAACAGTGTCTATCCATGAACCTTGATGGGTTATAATAAGTTTTTTCTCATAGAACATTCATAATTTAACTAATCTAGCATGGAAGTACTTAGTGAAGGAAAAATATAATAAGTATTTATATATTTATATCTCATGTTTTTCATGAAGTTAAAATAAAACATTTTTACATCTTGATGGAAACTAAAGTCATTTTTTCCACTATTACTTATCATATGATATAACCTAAGCTAGGATGTGGTGGCTTAATCACTATGATTTTAACATTATAGGAATGTTTTGTGACATATTTGGGAGTGGATCTATGTAAGCATGCACTTTATACAATTTTTTAAAGTTTAACACTTATAAATATTTATGTTTCTAGTGATATGGTTGACAACAAGGATGTTTGGAGGTGGCTCGCACAATGTTTTTAGATGGCCCACTAGAATTAATGTGGGAAATTTAATATAAATGAATCACCAAAATAAAATAAAGGTATATTTATGATGTGATAGATTATTGGTGAAATATAAACCTTATTCTATCTACAAAATAATATTTACTTATTTGTTGTGAATCATAATAGTAGGCATTCTTCCACTATGAATTGGTTCACTCGATAAGACTCTATCTAAGTAAATGAACATGTGTTTCAAGAGAGGTGATAAGACCCTTCTCTTAGAATATAATGTATTCCATTTTAGGGTGAATTTTATCATCTCATGAGTGTAATATCATATATCCTCTTCAAGAACCATCCTATTAAGTTATTTATAGAATGGTCTAGAACTCCAACAAAAATTTATATCAATTTATTCTATATGAATACTTTTGATCTACAACACCCATAAACACTTTCCAATATCAAGAGGGTTTGTAAATTTTTCTTCATCCTTCTTGGGACACTTGGTGGATGTATTTCTTGAAAGAAACCATTTCCCACAATTTTACCTTTCATTTCTTTTTTAAGAAAGCATTTGGCATCCATCAAAACATTAGTGAATTTAGCCTTTATGAAATAATACAACCTTATTTTTTTAATGTTAAACTTACACAAATGAGTCTCTTTAAAACAATATAGATATATTAAGGTATCATATTAATAATTTTGATATTCACCAAGCCGATGCATCTCAAATTTAAACTCAAATACACTAGATCATAATTAATGGCAGAGGCTCCAAGTAATTATTCAAAAAATCAAGGGCTCATAATACTATTGCATAAAGAAAAGATATTAATGATTTTGCATATAATTAATCATGTTTTCTTGAGATCCTTTAATATTTTTGTAATCATTATAAATAGGTTTTTCAATCTCATCCAACATTAAAGGCTTCAAAAAGTGGCTTTAAAATAGTTCCTTGATATTATTTCTTACAAGCTTTGATAAAACCAATTGGTGGCTTGTGACAAGACTTTTATCCATAGTGGATATCCATCAATAATGTGATGGGTATGGCTCAAGGAAAATGCCCATGAATTAATGCTTTTCATTATGATTTTTTTTTAATCTCTTTCGAACATAGTATGACCCGATTTTCATAAATTCTATTTCTAAGATCTTTCCAAAGGCTCTCTAGTTAAATAATCAACAAGGAAAAATATTAAATTTATTCCTAGGGATAGGGTTCATGAGACTATTTCCAACTAGAGACCTATTATTATTTTAATTACCTTAGATAATATTATAACTAATGATCTAGGTTTCAGGATTAGATAAATGTTTCCCTTAATTACTCAATATGAGAAAAATTGGGATTCAAGGGTGGTAGATCATGGAAAACATCATTGCAATTTATAAATTTATGGAATGGGATTGGGCCTTCAAATATAAATATTTATTCATCAAATATGTTTTTAAAAATGCATATTATAGGATAGAATGGCCCTTCATTTATCAATGCTTTAAGCTTTAGAGTTTGGTCTCAATTTCATACTATTTGTTCAGAATCTTTTCAAGTATGCCTCTACTTGTCTTACTATTAATTTCCATAAATATGAGAGTTTTATATTTTCATATAACCATAAAGATATAAAAAATACATTTGCACTCCTATCATTCATTGAGACTATCCCTTCCCTTCCACGAAAGTAATAGACCCTAAAAATCAATGGGGTAGAGAGAATACTAAAAGGTAAAATTAGTTTAGCATATCACTCCATGCAACAAAATAGTTTGGAATACTAGTGCACATGGTAAATTAGTTTAGCATACTGCTTCATGTAGTAATATAACTCGGCATACTAATCCAAAAAGTGATATATTTTAACATAATAATTGATGTATTAGAATAGTTTTAATATATTACCCTACACTATAGAATATTTAGAAGACTGATCCATATAATAGAATATTTTAGCATACTTTTATGTGTAGTATAATTTAAAAAAAAAATTAATTCCAATTTATATTTATTTATGTACATAAAAAATTTTACTATTTTAATAATTACAAGTCTAAACTTAGACCTACCACTAGTTTTAATATGAAGTTTATGTAATACAAATATAATTGAATTTCTATTCCAATGGCACTCTCAAACAACATGAATGCGACCCTTTTTAAATAAAAATATGGTTATTGTCATCAATTTTTTTGATATTCATATAAAATTTTATTAAGTGGTTTAACATTTTTACTTAAAATTAATTCCCTTTTAGTTATATAGCCCTTTTGATATAAGACACATTTCTATGACCTAGTTTTTATTATCCTAAGGTATATAAAAAGTGAGGCATAGTTTCCCAATCTTAAGGTTTTATATTCATATAAGTAAACTACATTTATATATCATATTCTAAAATTATATTATAAAGGATATATAACAATCCAAACACAAAATTCCTCGAGTGTCAAACTATGGTTTTTCATTAAAGGCAATGTATAATATTTCAAATGATTCAATTCATACAAACCAATCAATAATTGTTAATTTTATTGAAACCCAAAACATATATTAAATGTTCTAAAATAAATATCACTTTTTCTTAATGAATACATACACTTATCATAGTTTTCATTATTGTGATTTGATGATCAAAGTCTTAGTATCTCTTATGAAAATTTAACATAGAACCATCCCTATAAGAGTGTAAACTACTTGGGTGTTTGAAAGAAACACAATCCACATGTTGGTTCCTAGCAGTACACCTCTATTGCTTGACCTTGCCCACTTGAATAAAATAGCAAACAAAGATGAAAAACCCACTAGTATGTCATTATAGTTGAGGAAGGGTTTGGAATTAAGAATAGACCAAATAGAGAAAAATGATTGAGAAGCACCAACAGAGGGTATGGTCAGCTCCCTACTACTTCTAGCTCTACCTAAACCAAGATGAGGGGAACTATGGGGTAGTTTGCTCACATGGAGAAATTCTACAATTCAATGTCCATTAACATTTTTTAGCACAAGGAATAAATCTGACTACAACATGACTAAACTTGTTCACTCCTCCTAAAAAGGGTTGCCACATAGAATGCACAAATGCACTAAGTCACATACAAGATACTAAAGACAGATATAAAATTTCTTTCAACCTTCATTCTAAATAATTTTCAATAACAGTGCTTGATGGAAGACTACAATGCTAATCTTGAAAGCACAAGATGTAGATACATGTTATATAAGAAAAATCATATGCGTTTGTAGGAAAATAATAATTATGATATGCAATAAGTGTGTATTATTTGTAGGGTAGGAAAGTTAAGTAGTTATAAATGAAATAAATTAGGTTGAAACTCTAGAATGTAAATGTTTTAGAAGATTGTAGTTTTATAGTATTTCATATGGTGGGTATATGTAATAAACACATCATCTATAAAAAATCAAAGGGGAATAATAAATAAATATAAATAAGTTTATTGGCATGCCAAGTATAGTGACTATACAACTTTAAACATGTAATATATCTAGTGTAAGTTCAATTATCCATATATGATTGAACTATTGGTTCATATACATCAAGTCTAAAAGATAATATGGTGAGCAATAAATTTTGTAGTTTCTTCTTGAAATGTACTACATATCTCTATATGTTGAAGTCATGGCTGAAATGTGGGTGCACTCAATGATTCTTGTTGAATCAATACCTTTAAATATAAATTTTTTTGCTTAGTTTCATTGCATGCATGCTGTTTAAGAAAGACAACACCTAATTATTAGTAGTTAAAGAGAAATTACAACAATATAAACTAGAAAATATAATTATCACATAGTTTGGGAATTGATATATTCTTGTATACACATAGAAAAATTAGGTTAAAAAATGAAACAAATATTCTTAATAGGTTAATTTATAGCAAGCTTAAATCTACATATAGGTGGTGTCACCATAATGATTTTCAAGTTGATTAGGTTGTTTGGAACTTGTGAGATGTGTTTGAAGTGATATTGATAAGAAAAATAAATGAGTGGATCAGTACTAGAAAAATATAATTGCATACATATATGTGTATATATTTTTGTGTAGAGAGAGAGAGAGAGAGAGAGAGAGAGAGAGGAGAGAGAGAGAGAGGAGAGAGAGAGAGAGGAGATGAGAGAGAGAGAGAGAGAGAGAGAGAGAGATGAGAGAGAGATGAGGATGAGAGAGAGAGAGAGAGAAGAGAGAGAGAGAGAGAGAGAGAGAGAGAAGATGAGAGAGAGAGAGAGGAGAGAGAGTTATGTACATTTTATATAAGTGTTTTTTCTTACATATTCATTTTTTAGATATATTTATGTGTTTCATTTCAAATACATTAGTACCAAGAAAGATAATTTAGAGAATCAAATACTAGTATATAAGTAATGTTTTTGATATCAAAAGATATTCAAAAAAACAAACCATAAGAAGATTATAAACACATCTAGATATTTAAAAACATTTTTTTTATTTTTTCCATCAATCAAAATTGCATTCAATATAAAATATTTAAAAGAAACAGTTTGTACCCTATAAACAAAATTAGTATTGAATGGTAAAGCATTCCCTCGTAAAAATCCCCACTTTGTCTAGCATGTCATTAATGTGAGGTCTAGATCTAAGTAAAAAGAGACCATAACATCTAAAAATTAATGTATGAGCTTCAAATAGATATTATTTTTATTCATGCTATTAAAAAAATTACTCTTTCACTTTGCAAAAGATTGATATTTTATTTTTTCCTTGCTAATCAATCAAAGTTTATTGACCACCACATGTAACAATAATTATAAATTAAACACAAATAGTTCCTAGAGTATGCAATTTAGGAATTTTGCATGTTGAAGGATATAAAAATGTAATAGTCTTGGAATTATCTATCTCATCATGTTCGGAGATGAATTTTCATGAAAACTATTGAATAATAATTGTTTATTGCCTATGCAATGTTATTTTTCCAGTATTGATCCATCTTTTTTTATTTTTTTGTACAAGTCAACTAAAATGAGGTGACATACAAAATTAATGTTTTAAAATGTCTCAACTTTGAAATTAAATACAATATTGTGGATGTAGTAACATAATTTATAGTGAAGATAACTTGCATAATAACAACTAGTATATCAATTATTGATAAATTCATATGCAAAAAATAAACATTTTGAAATGCATTGATAAATATTTAAAGTTAAAAAAAGACCTATGTCCTTGATGATCATCATGCCATTTAAAATTTATTAGGTATTTAAATCTATGTTTTACAAGACAAGGCCAAAAATTATTCAAAGTATTGGTTGGAATTCACTACATATATGACATTTATTAATTTTGTTAAAAGTTATGGATAATTATCTAATGAAAAGCAATATCTTACTTATTGTATTTTTCATGTATAACAAGTGTAACTATTTGGATAATTGGCTGTTATAAAATTTAAATTAATGTATTTGATGATTACTCATTAAATAGTAGCAAGCATTTATCTAAAATGGTTATATGAGAAAATAACAACCTTTGTTTCTTATGTTCTTTTATAGGTTTATCTATTCTAAATTTCATGAGCATAAAATCTTATCAATAGATAAGAATGGTATTAGCAATAGATTATGTATGATGGAAATGTTGTGGCATTTTTTATTTATCATGTTTAAGGATCTTGAGATGTTTTTTTTAAATATAAAATATTTTGGTAGAAGTAGACAAAGTCAAAAATTAATTCTACAAAAACATAGCATTGATATGTATAAATTTTATGTTTTATTTATTTTGTTTGTTAAAATTGTTTGTAAATAAATACATGGGAAAGAAATCATGTTTATACTAGTATAAATATGATTGAGTTTTTCATTATGATTATAGATGTCAAATAATATGGACCAAAATTATTTTTTGTAAGGAAAATGGTTAAATTTCATTGTTTTCCATTTTTAGAATATTTCCTCTACATCATGGTTGACAATCTTCAAACAGTTCAAATTTTACAATCTTGGAGCAGTTTTAAATGTCAAAAAATTTCAAAAATTATTATGTTATCCAATGAATTTGATGTTGTCACCGATGTATAGAGTAAATTTAAATATCTAAGTTCATGTTGTAATAGAAAATTAATTAGTCCTAAAGTTGAGCAAGGGAAGATGAATGTAGCTGGATAATATAATAAAACATAAATAGCAAAAATATTGCATGCAAAAGCTAGTTTATGAATATGTATTTCATTTAGTGCAATGATGAAATAAATGTAGATTTTATGTTATCATTCTTCATGAAAAAATTTATAAGCAAAAATAATATAACATATGTAATCTCCTCATCACACTTAGTTAATGTTTTATATAATGTGTTTTTAACGTCTTGTAAAGTTGTCATTTTTTTGTGTCTGGGTTTTGTTTCACTGGGTTTTATTTTATTTTTTTGACAAATCTATGCATTAATCTAGAATTTGATGATTGAAAATGCCTTTTATAGTTTTTATGGTTGTTATGATTGAGAAAATGTGATTTTGAAAATAAATTATTTAAAGAATTTTTCTATTTTAGAGTAAAATTTGAGGATTTTAGGAATGTTTTTTCTTTGTAGTGAGTTGATGGGGGACTGGGGTTGATTACCAAATGAATTTTGAAGATTTGGTCTTTGTAATTTAAATAAATCTTAGAGAGTTATGATAACATGATCTTATTGTATAGGTTGTTATTCCTATAGTATTTTTTTTATTGTAGATTTCTATTAAATATTTATGTGATAAATTATCTTTAATTATTTATTTTCTTGACACTGCCATTTTCCTAGGGGAAAAAACTATGTTATTTTTATTCTTTATAAAAGGACATAAAATACATTATTTAATTTGAAAAAAATCATTTAATTTTACAAACCAATCCCTTTATATCTATCTCAAGCAATGATGGCATCAAGTATTTATTGGTCTCTTGTATATTTTTGAGTGAGCTATTTGAATTGGAAGAGGATAACTAGCTTGTATTAATATTTTTATACTATCTAAGAAATCACCGTCAGCTAGTTGAAAGTTTTAGCAACTATTATATACATAAACATATGCCTCTTTTGTATATGGCATAAATTAAATATTGGAAAATTAGTGCATCCCTTTTGCATGCTAGTTAGTATTTTCCAATTCTATTTAAGAAGAAATAACATGCATTGAATGTACTAAACATATGGTATGGAAAATGAAATATATATATATATATATATATATATATATATATATATATATATATATATATATATATATATATATTATATATATATATATATATATATATATATATATATATATATATATATATATATATATTTCATTTTCCATACCATATGTTTAGTACATTCAATGCATGTTATTTCTTCTTAAATAGAATTGGAAAATACTAACTAGCATGCAAAAGGGATGCACTAATTTTCCAATATTTAATTTATACCATATATATATATATATATATATATATATATATATATATATATATATATATATATATATATATATATATATATATATATATATATATATATTTCATTTTCCATACCACATGTTTAGAATTGGAAAATACTAACTAGCATGCAAAAGGGATGCACTAATTTTCCAATATTTAATTTATACCATATATATATATATATATATATATATATATATATATATATATATATATATATATATATATATATATATATATATATATATATATATATATATATATATATATATATTTCATTTTCCATACCATATGTTTAGTACATTCAATGCATGTTATTTCTTCTTAAATAGAATTGGAAAATACTAACTAGCATGCAAAAGGGATGCACTAATTTTCCAATATTTAATTTATACCACACACACACACACACACACACACACACACACACACACACACACACACATATATTAGTTTTGTAAAAAATCAAATGTCATCATTTAAATTGGTATGATGCCCAAAGTTAAATAATTTTTTTGACATGATTACAAGTCAAGACAAAGAATGTGCATTATATGAATTGCATTGTAACTTTATTTTTGATAAGATATTGATATTTTGTGATTAAAAAAAAATATTTTAACTATTAAAAAATATTATAACATGCATAAAAATAAAAAATACTATGGCAAAATATTATATTTATAAATGGATAATTATCCAGGAAAAGAAATTATATTGGTTAAATAAAAAATCCATGCAAATAAGTTATACATGTAAATGTTTAATCAAACAAAACTACTTATCTTATCCCATTAAATTAAATTATTATGTTACAATAATTACAAAAATATAGTATAGAAGAACATTATCATCTAGAAATAAATAAGCAAAAATACATTAACCTTACCTTATTTCATAATATTGTAACAAAAAAATAGGAAAGAATATATGGTTAAATAATCAACCACATCCATTTTCATTGTCCAATCAATCAAATAAAATAGTTGACTCTTACTATAATTAGTAAAATTAAGACTTAATATAAATATATGGATATAGTTAGGTCCTACTATAATCAAAGATATTGACACTCAAGACTCAATATGAAATATAGTTTCATAATCACTTTGATTTGATGGAATACTAAAGTTGAGACTAAATAAATAAATCCTTTAAAAAACAAATTCAATTTATACATGCTTTGATATATTTATATTTTTTACCATTGTATATATTACACAATGAACAAAAATAATAGAATATAAAATTATAGTAACATTGGAAATCTAGTCACACAAATTAGAAAGAGTATAATAAAAGCCTTATATTTTGTCTTTACTTTCTAATCAATGAAGTCTTATTATGCATAACACCTAGAATAATTTTGAGTTTAGCACAAATTCTTCTTAGAGTATCCCTCTAGGACTAATAATAAAGTTATAATACTCTATAGTCTTATTTTATTCAAATAAATTGATTATGAATGTTAGAGAGAGAAAAAAATAAATCCAAAAGCATTCCACATAAATCCATAGAAATTAAAAAGATTGACACCTAATATGTGATGTAATCAATGTAAATCCCTTAGGCTCCCAATATATAATAATAATTTAGAAATCTTAAGATTTATTAAAATTAAAAAGATCATAGTTTAAAATATTTTTTGTAGTTAATGTAGACCCGATCGATTCTTTATCAACAAAAACATTTACAAAACCATAGTATGTTAATATAAACCTAAAATATAATTAAAATATTATTTAAAAAAATGGATTTTACTGAAGGAAAATCAGCATAAAAATAAATAGAGAAATTTTTTATCATTAAACTAAAAGCATTTTAATAATTACTCAATTCCCTAAAAATGTGCATAGTTGTTGGTTGGCTTGTCTTCAATCCTTGTCTCACAAAACTCAACAAAACATAAGAATATTTTTCGTACATCTAGTTATTTATAATCCAATTTTAGATAATTATATGAATTAATGTAGTATCCACATAAAACCATCAAAATTGAAAACTCATACCATATGAATAAATTTAGAAAGGATGTATATAAAATAATTTATCTTTGGTAAGTCTAGTTGGCTGAATTAGTTTATATGTTATCCCATGTTTCACTTGGATCAAGGCCAAGAGTCAACTCTATTAGAGACAATGGACAAGTTTGTACAAAGAAATTATGATGTGACATTAAATTCTATATTTTTTCACATGGTATGGGCTAAAGGTTTGGTGACTATATATTGAGTAGTATCTTAGTCAACATGACTAAGGATTATAAAGATCCAAATGTTTGTAAAAGCTTATTGTGCCTTAAATGTTTTCTTCCAATTGTCAATGAAAACTCAAGTGTTAATTATCAAACCAAGTAGATAATATCAAATGAGAAAATGTAGAAAGAAAGTCTATAGAATAATATATTATGCTTGAAGCCATTTTTAAAACTATTTATTTAATTAAGTCGATTACATAACCATGTATTATATAAATCATAGGTATGTATAAAGATAATATGATTCAATATTAAATAGTATATCTATTTATATGGAATGAGTTAATGGTTTGGTGACTTTGTATGGAATGTTGGGTTACTTAATTAAAGAGCATGGTAGTGGGCTTTAGAGATCTAAATATTCATAAAAACATGTTATGGGTTACTAGATTTATTTTTAATTCTTGGTAAAAGCTCAAATGGAATTCAAAAACTTAATGGTAAAGCTTATAAAATGTACCCAAAGGCTTAATTCTATATCAATATTGAGAGACAAAAAAATAAAAGGTTCAACCATATACTTACTTTTAGAATAATACAATAAATAATGGAATGGGTAAATGTAATTCAACAACTTAAAAATATGATGTGAATGGGTAAATGCAATGAATATATTTAAATCTATGACAAAAAATTTAGTTTCAAGCTGGTAAGGTTTAGGGTCTAAAGGTATGACCTAAGTTTTGAGTCACTTCGGTTTAGGCTATTCTCCTGAAAAATAGTTACAAGAGAGAATACATAGTTGTTTGATTAAAATATATTGTATCTAGTTATAAAAAAAAATATTCATAATCTTGTAACTAGAAATTAATCATAATAGTTTAATCAACTACAAATAATTTATAGATTCTTTATAATTATATTAATAATAATAATTTTTAGAAATATTGTACCTAGTTCTATAAGGATCCATTTTCCTTGTAATTAATTGATTATTATTGATTAAGAATCATTTATGTTTATCTTAGAACTATTGATGAGTGTGGTGGCCAACCATATTTCATTAATCATTAGGAAAAGATAATATATAAGTCTTTTTCAAAGTCAAGTAATAATGGTGGCCAAATATATTCCATCAATTAGTGGCCAAAGAGAAAATATAAGGCTTTTCCAAAGCCACTTAAAAATCTGTTTAATGGGATGGATAAAATAATAATATTTGATTAAAATTTTATTTTATTTTATTTACATGTTATGGGGAATTTTACTTATATTGAGACCACCCACTAATGGCATGTCAAATAGACTCATCATTTGTACAAGGTGGGAATGTTATGGTTTTGATTATTACAACTTTTTGTGGGCTATGGACCACTTATTTAAAATATTTGGCCTTGAATATGGGATTGGGTGAAAGAAAACATGGTATAAGGTTTTAAAGTTCCAAAATCCTATAGAAACTTGTTATGGTTTATTGTGTTCATGATATTAAATAGGACTATAGAGAAACCGGTGGGTTGGGGAAACAAGATTTTGTTGGCTTATGTAACTTAATATGATTCATGAAGATTGTAGAGGTACTAATTTTTTTAATTTGAGATTGCTCAAATTGGTATTTTAGATTAGAAATTAAGGGATTTGACATAGTCTGGATTGATTTCCAAATGGATTTTAGGCTCCACCCTCTATAATTTTAATAAATGTCAAGGTTTTGTGAACATTTTTATGGATTATGAGTTTTTGGGTTGTGTACGTACTCAATTTTCATTAATTATTTATTTTATTGATGCCACCATTTTTTCTCAAGACAAAAACTATGTTATTTTATTATGATAGTAAGGGAATTTATCAAATTATTTCAGTTTAACATAATCATTTCCTTTTCCTCACCAGTCCCTTTATAGCCATCTCAAGGAGCAATGGTGCCAAATATTAACTGGTTCGCTTCATATTATAGATCATGTTGTTTGGATTGGAACAAGATAACTAGCTTGAAACAAGGTTTTTTCATTATGAAAAAATAAATAGTGGGACCCACTTGAAAGTTTTACCAACTATTCAATACATACACATATGCCTATTTTGTTTATGGCAGAAATCAAATAGTCAAAAATTGCAAACAAGTTTTCTCAAGTTACTTAGTTGTTTATATTTTAATTTGAGCACACAAAGAATGCATTAAAGATGTGTTCTATGATAAATAAAATATATGTAAGGAAAATGTTGCAGATGATCCACAAGTATTGACACTACATGTATTTGAGGAGTTGTTTTACATGGATCTATCATACAAAACTATTGATTGTAGTATTCTTTGAAATTTTGTGAACCTCAACAAAATGAAATATCTTTATTTTTCCAACATAGATTGACTATAATGTTACCTTCTCCTTTGAAAAAAATAATAAAAATAGAGAGGGATAAAATGTTATGCAAAAGGAAGTTTATGGATATATTTTTTATTAAGTTCTTCAATTGTCAAGGTAAAGAAGTAAATATAAAATTTATGATTTCATTATGATTGTATATATCAGTAACAAAAATAATCTACTTATTGATATACTCATCATACTCAATTATATGTTGAATCTAGTGGTCTTCCATGGATTTTAAAGTTATCATTTTTTTTGGCATAATAATAAGTGTTGACATTTTTAGAATAATAACATTAGTAAACACAATCAGTGGAAACCATTTGAACTGATTTGATCTTTCTACAATGACAATGTGTGTCTTTGGATGAATTAGTAAAAATGTGTTGTGTAATACATTTTTTTATACATATTGTCGTAAAAAAGTACCCATATGCTAGTGAGCTGTAGTTTTAATAATTAAATTCTTGTTTTGAACTTATTTATAAAAATAAACATATCTACTCAAATGGGGATGTAACATACCCCATATTATGCTTCTCAAATTTAGACCAGGTCAATGGTTTCATGAAAATAAGTCAATACACTTGAATCATCGATAATATATTTTATGAGGCTTCACTTTTGACATATTTTAATTCATTTTTTGCCTTATCCAAGTGATAATGAAATTTATTAAACTACTCCACTTTATCTTATGATTTTTCTAATTCATTTGTTATTTTATCTTTGTCCTTTATTAATTAGATTTTACCTCTAATAACATATTAAAACTCATTTTTTAGTTTCCCATATTGGGTATGCACTTCAGCCAGTAGGTTAGACTAGTGAATATAATAGTCTACCACCTCCTTTGTACTTTTTCATCTTTTCAGCCAATCAATCCTTCTCACTCAATTTCTATCGCTTCTCTTTGGCCATTAATTTTGTGACATCTTTAACTTATCTAAGTCATTCAATGTTTGTTTCATTTTTTCTAATATAGATCTAGTTTCTACTTGGTGAGACTTTGTTTGTACTCTAAAGTTATTGAAGATGAAAACATAAATGAAAAATGGGTTGAGGATATAACATCATACTTGAACCCAACTTCAATGCTAGAGAGATGTATATATTCCCAACTTCATACTTCCTTCTCGATTAATTTTCTTATAAATTATTAGTCTTGTGTCTATTGTTTTAACCCTAATTTATTGCATTGATATTTTCCATGTTTCCTCTTTTTCTCTTTCATGATGTGATATTGGTCCTCTATTGTAATTCCATTTCATTTTTTTTCATTTTGAAGTACCCTTTTTTATCTACTATTTCCCAACCATGATTAGTCATGACATTTCCAATTTCAAAAATTTCAAGTATTTTCATGTTCTAACTAGATAATAATTTTAAAGTTTTTTTTGGTTATAGTAAAACTGTAAGATTTTAGAAAGTATGAGTCTCGAGGATTTTGATTGATTACCATGTGAATTTTAGATGTTGATCTTTTTAATTTTAGTTTATTTTTTAAAGGATTCTTCATTTAGTTATGATTTGGTCTTCTTATAATTCAAAGTGATTTTGAAACTATATTTAATATTATGCCTAAATCCTAAATCTATTTATTCTTTCCTTTTGTAAGAAACTAGTTAATGTAAAAATATTTTGATTTCAATTAAATTTATGGTGCATGGTCGTAGTGGATTCTATAGGGTTTCATAAATATTAATATATCTAATTATTAATATATTTAAAATTTGACTGCAAAATGAAAGCGGTAATTCTTAATTTTTCAATCATATATTTCTTCTTAATTTTTGTTATAGTATAATGTAATAAGGCAAAATGAATGTATGTTCACTTGATTTTTGTTGATGATAAAGGTCTTGTCTACTATACATCTTCTTGATTACTAAAGTAAAATAATATAAGTCAATGCAAAAATGAAAACAACTATCTTGATGATTGTGATGGATGAATTAAATGATTTAATTATAAAAAAGATCTAGATGCATGTAAAAAATTAATATGGTTTGATGAATTTGGTGAACTAGATAGGGTTTAATAAAAGTCAAGATATACCTATACAGGTATTTATTTACAATTAATGAAGTATCTATTGTCTTATTTTATAAGACTTAACCTTTTGTAATTTTTTTACATCTATGGATATAGAGAAAACATAGTGAAAAGAATGTATCAATGGTATTAGATGTGTCATATTCTAAAAACATATACATCCACATGTATTTGGATTTAACATATTTCAACTAAGCTAAAAAACATTCAAACAAAACATAGTGCCTGGTAAATGAAAAAAGTAAGAACATAATTGTAGGTGAATCAATGGAAAATGTGCTTTGTCATTGACATTGCAAGTGTTGTTGAACATAAATCTATCAATTTATAACATTGTACAACCATATTTTTAGATTTTGACCAAATCAAATGTTTTATATCTACATAAATTGTAACATTTATATCATCAATATTCATTATTATTCCATAAATCTAAGGAAATAATTTGAGAACAGAGATACAAAATGCATGAAGCAAAGACAAATATAAATTGAAAAAGGAAAAAGGAAGATTTAGGGGAAAATGATCTAGTGCTTTCACCAAATATGAATTCTTTCTGTTCCAAATATAAAGACTCTATAATCATGTATAATTTTAGAAAGGCTTTAAAAAACCTATAACATGCTTCTAGTGCAATTCTTATTTTTTTTATTAAACTATAATTAATTAGTAGAGACATCATATGATTCAAGATGAAAACATAAACAATAGTAATAAAGCATTCAAATATTTAGCAAACACATATATGCATAAATGAAAGTGATCATAAATACACCTAATCTAGAATCTAGGTAAAGTTAAAATCTATGGTTTTACTCTTTAACTAATAAAGTGAGGTTTCCAAGCTCTAAGTTTGATTAAGAATTATTGATGAAATTCATTATCAATATTTTGTAATCACATTTTCCCATAGGTGACCCCCTTTTATTTTTTCTTCTGTGAACTATGTAGTAAGATGGAGCTTACAAGATCATGAATGCCTTAAATTCAAACATGATGATGAAAATTTCCATGCACTTGATCTTATCTATTATTTCCATTATCATAATGGTATTTTGAATTAGGATTTTTGGTATTTTTAAAAATAAATATTCCCTACAACAAAGCTATTTACACTTATCTTTATAGAAAGAACCCAAATAAATTCTAGTATTTTATAATGTTAACACTATCTCAAGATATTGAATAGTAATTAATTGCATTAACAGTCCGTGAAAAATTATGATGAACTCAATGAGGCATGAGGATTTGTAAAGTAATTTATAATCCAATAAAAGATTACAACTTGATAACTTGTGTTTAAAATCATAGTTTCTCAAATGCAGAATACTGGATTAAATTTATATGAACTATGTTGTCAGTTATTAAGTATATAAAAATTTAAAATTACCTAATACTATGACTAAAATGAATGAGATATTATGATTACATAATAATTATGTGTGTTAGATAATATGAATAAAGCACATAAGTTATATATTTTATATGAATTTAAAATTGAACTTTGGGAATACCTATTTATATTTTAACCTTGGGACCATTATTATCATAAATTATCCTAATCATATGTGGAATTAATATCTATGTTTTATTTTTGTAAATTAATAAGCCATATGTATATAAGAATATTTAAAAAAAAAATTAAATATATCCCTCCATAAATGTCTTTGAATACAATTTTGGTGGTACTCAAATAATGCATTGATCTAAGGGAAAAATATTAGTTATTTTGTCCTTTTTGATACATAATTTTCCATAGAATAAATCCATTAATGTTTCATGTTGATTATTTTAGTCTACTAAGTGGTTAATCTCTAAGCATTGATTCTCCCCTACTTTTTCTTTAAGATAAATATGTGTTTCGATCTATTTTAATGCCTTTTGGCCTGAGAATTCAGGTTGGGTAGTGGTGTCAAGTAAAAGTACACATGAAACATACTAAGGTCAATGCTATTTCATCTAATATAAATTTTAGGTACCTTAAAAATTGTCACCACCCCACCCCACAACACTACCCTCCTCCCAACCCTTACCCGCAACATGATGTTCTCATTATGAGATTCAATTTTGAGAATTCACCTATAAAAAAGGCATGTAATTTCTTCAGTGACCGAGTAATTATAGAAAGACCTAAAATTTTTGTATGCATTTAATCATAATTTTATTATTTATAATTATCCTTACTACAACTATACAATTTTGTATTCAATCTGTTTATATCAAATACCAAGACTAATGTAGTGCTTGATAGGTAATCATTATTTATATATATCCCCTTCATAGTATGGGTATCCATCCTAATTAGTCTTTATAATTATCCAAGAAAGGTTATGGTTGTGATCAATAAGTGGCCTAAGATGAACAATATGTATAATGTGGTGGTTACGAATCTAATTCCATGAATCAAATAAATAGAAGCTATGATTAAGTGTGTGTGTGTGTGTCTATATATATATATATATATATATATATATATATATATATATATACATTTCCTAAATTAATTATTCATAAAAATAATAAAGGATAAACAAATTATGTTGTGATTCCCATAAAAAATACACCCATGCATTACACATGAGCTCCAAAGGACGTTATCATAATAAATTATATTTTATTATGTTGTAGTTTGGGATCTATTCTAAGGGTTGCAGTTAATCATGAGATCTAAAAAAAATAAAGTATTATTATTAGGATTTGACCATGAAGAGTAATATTAATGTTTATTTATATTAATTATTAGGGTCATATGGTGTTAAATTGAGTAATTGAGTTATTGGAAGCATATAAATAATGATTTATTTCTTATGTTAAGGGTAATAAAATATTCATGTTATGATTGAATCTAATTCAATTTTTTTTCAAGTATAATGTTATATGTTAATATATATGAGACATTTATAATTATTCTAATACATAACTATTTTATGGAGGATAAATTTAGTGAGAATTATGTTGACATGATTTTCATGATGGTTTTAGTGTAAGGTGAAGGTTGATATATATATATATATATATATATATATATATATACTGTTAACTCCATTGATTAAATTTGTGATAAAATAATTCATATGAAATTTTTCCTCCCCTATTTGAAAATGAATATCGACATTACTTCATAACTATAATCTTAAGTCAACTTTCTATTTCATAAATTTGTATCACTTATGTTGTAGATATATTATTCATTCTTTAAATTGATTGATTCTATCCATCATTGGAATGTGTTAAATAAGATGGAATTTATACTTCTCCCAATTTAATACATGTTTCATTATGTGTTCTTAAAAGGAACTCTTTAAAATAAAATTTGGGTTCATCTTAGATTTTAGACAATTGATTTAAATTTTATGATTGAGTGATATGGATTAATAAATAATCCAAATGTGGAATGGAGTAACATAAAAAATCAAATTCCTCCTTCTAATTCATAAACCCTCTTTTTAAGGATTAATTATGATAGGGATTATGCTTAATAATTAATTATAAATTATATTACTTAAATAATAATAATAATGCCTATTTTTAAAGGACTACCTCCACATAAAGTCATTATTGGAACCATTTTAGAAATAAATTCTGAGGTATAGAAGAACCTATACAGGTGACATATTTCTATATTGGACCTTATTAGATGAATTAATGATACATGACCTAATCCATGACTTTAAACTCTTATCTTAGTTGTTTGTTACAATATTTATGTTATGTGTTTTCTTTTGATGGAGGAATGATTCCTTGGGATTGGATAACATATATTTGGATTAGACATTAAGGTATGTGAATAATATATCAGACCTTATTATATTTGAATTCTAAGAACATAATTGATAACATCATAGTATTTTATTTTTATTATGCTTGTCATCACCTTGGAAGAAGTTTAACAAAATAAGATTTTAAAATTTAAACCCTCCACTCCCTATTGATGAAGGCACTTGAGAAGAAATGACTCATCAAAACCTGATGAAGTTGATCATGTATTGTTACTTTACTCAATCTGATTTGAGTATAGTGAATATACATGTTATCCAATGACTAGTGTATGATTGGAAATAAACCTTTAAGAAAATGGAATAAAATATTAATGGGGTGATAATTATTGTTATTCCCTTGATATTCTCCATAAATGATTAACATTTATTTTACTTAGAATACTATTCAACTTAATTTTATAGACAAAAAGGTTGTTAGTATTATGCCTATTAAATGAATATTAAATACCAAAATTTGTCATATTTTACTCAGACTATTATCTTTTAGAGTATGTCTTAATCTTGTCTATAGACCTAATTTTAGTAAATGTTACAAGGCATATTATTATCAACTAGATATAAATATTGATTAGACATAGATATTGTGGCTCAATTTTTTCTATATGGGTAAATAAGTGTTTTGAAAACAACCCAAAATTTTTACAATGGAGAGAAAAATATTGAAATTAAATAACAAATGATACACCTCTTCCAAATGTAATAAATATTACTGCAACTAATTTCTAAACACATGGTATATTAACAATTAACTAATAGAAAACTAGAATATAAATTACCATCCTCCAAAATAATTACCTATAGAGGAGTAGAGGGTCATCTTCAAAGGATATAGGTCCTCAAAAAGAAGAACTTGCTTATTTTTTCTTACAATAGTCCATTTCCCACCCTCCTCTTCATCTAGATGAATGGAAATGGATATAATAATTAAATTTATAGTTTAATATCTCACCATTATGCCATGAGTTACTGAAGCTTAAATTTTAGCTTAAAGTGAACCATAATGATCTTTATATTTTATAGACTTCATTATGTCATCTATATCACTAAATTGGAGTAATTATCAATTGCCTCTCTAGTTATTTGCTCTTATTTGGGTACTTTAGAACTTAATCAATGTTTGGTTATTTACTATCATCCTCATCTAATCCTTTTATTGTCAAATGTTCCTCTGAAGCATCCCTCCACTAGGTTTTCCTTTGATTTATTTTGGTGTAGTGACATTCTAAAATAAAATTCCTAGTTTTAAAATATCCATGACATCAAAAAGTTAAATATTCATAGTCAAGTCATTAAGACTAATGATGATACTTAACATGTAGAACAATTTTAGATGGGAGATCTCTTTGAATATAAAAATTGACCAAGATGATGACATAGGCTAAACTAAATATATTGTTTATCGATGAATCCATCAATAAATATTCATCTATGGTATCGCTTATAAAAAATGCATTTAAAAAAATTGAAACACTAAATGAGGTAATCTTAACCAATTTGGTAAAGTATTAAAAGACTCTATAAGAAGGTTAAATGTCAATGACCATAGATTAACCCATAGAGAATATTGATCCCATTCCCAAATATTATTTTTAAAAATAACATCCCTATACTCTTTCTAATAAAAAATCACAACAAAAACCCTTTACCATAGGCACATATTTATAAATTACCTTTAATTTATAACCTCTAGCTACCCTAAATCCATTTTTGAAGACCTGTCATACTGGTTCTAATCCCATTAAATAAAAAAAAGTGGCATGGAGGAGAATTGATGTTCTAACTTCATATCTTCTTAATGATCATTACCTTAAAAATAAATCACATGTATTGACTTATCTAGATTCATAAGCTTTAGAAAAGGGAGAATAGATCTGTATACAAATTTCATAAATGAGGGCTCATCAAGTGGCCATAACATTTAGAGTCTACACATGGAATTCTCCCTCAAGTCATCCTTCACACTGGATGCCCTTAGATCAAAGCCTCATGTTGTGTCTACCTTGTTTCAATCCTCCAAGACATAAATATTAAGGGATTTTTGTTCAATAATATCCACCTAATGATCCCCTTCTATAACATCTTCAAATATAGCCCATACCTTCATCCCATAAAAGACATCCCTTATCTTTCTTTCCACTAAATCTTGTACTTTCACCATTTTGAAAAGCTTATCTAATGATTACATCTTCTAAATTTTCATACATTATAATGTTAGCTTATAAATCTTAACAATTAAATCCATTGGAAATGCCACTAATTACTTAGAAAAAAATTTGGTATTTCTAAATCCATCTTAGATTTACAACCAGGCATAATCCCTTCTTTGAGTGTAATAGGTGATCTATTCTTCAAATGTATAATTCTAGTAGCTACCAATTCAACTGATAGACTCCTTCCAATTGTCAACATATTATCATTATGTAAAATGTCATTCATGCTCTTATTATTCTCATGGTGACAATAATAAACCCTACTTATCCCCATCATAAACGCTATGTTAATAAATAACAATTAAAAACTCATCTTCTTGTGGATCAAAATGTTAATCATGCCTTATTATTTGGGTCTAAAAATGACAAGTGGAATAGTATTAACTTGAAACGATTCTTGTATGCATCCCTATCCATATTATATATAATAAAATATCCTATTTAATTTATGGGGATTGTTATTGTAATTTCACCCAATGATGTTGTGATGCCTATTTAAATAAACCTTCCTTATACTCATATGAAGATAATTATAAGCCAATGTGACAAAATTATCTTTTCTATTATTAAAAATAAATTATGAATATTTTTATGGTATTATTTTAAGTAAGATGTGTGTTATTATTTATTACCTTTAATATATATTAAAATATACATGAGACAACATAAAAATTGTTAGTGTTTTGAAGTTTATTTAGCGAGGATTGTTACACTTGGTTTAGATCTTATTTGGAATACTATGAGCTCTAGGTAAATTATCTTTGAATATTGATTATATTTTTATGTTTAACCTAAAATTACATTTGTGTGTGGTTTGTTTAATATATACAATGTATATACCATTAAGGCACTTTATACTACATATGTAATTGATATATAAGTGTTATATAAACATTGTGATTTTTGAATGTCATGGATAGTAACAGGTCATGTAAGCTCATTTCCCTTACAATGAGTTAAAATTCTTAATATACATGGGAAATATATATTTTTCTATGGCACACCTACTAATAACATTGTTAAGTATTATGTTATTGACCCTTTTGATGATGCACATTGAGATTATTCTTGTCCCAATCTTTTAACTTATGGAATTGAGAGGCGAATCTAGTATTCTAGTTTATGAACATGTTATCATATGTTCATTGGTATAGTTTGATTGAAATTTATTTAATTCATGATTAAAATTTAGTTTATACCTTTCATTGGTTGGAGAAATTATACGTTGTTTTATTAGTAACATGATATGATTGAGATATAGTCATATTGATATAATGATGAATCCACATGGGCTTACATGAATGTGATATGGTATGTATTTTAATATGATTAACTTGAATGGTTATATTTCTTGACGTTCCTACATATAATGACAATAATTATTATCCTAATGTATTTGAATATGTGATCTACCTAATGTGGTATAACCATGATCTCTATTTAGTTTCCAAAGTTTGATCCATGCATGACTACCATTTTAGGTAACACCACCAAATGCATGCGCTATTAGTTTCTAATTATTTACATGTATTATTCATGTTAAGAGATGAATTACCATGATGCATAGGAGAAACTTGGGACCATGCGTTTGGTAGTCATTATCTTAGGATTTGGAGGAGTACATGGGTTATGGGGCCTAACACCGACTCTCTTCCACATTTTTTAAAATACTAATAATCAAATTAAACTATTACCTCATATTGGAACCTTCCTCCACAAAGGTTTGGATTCATAATAGACAAGGTTCTATCTAATTAACATACTCAATACCTTGAATACTTTGTTGAAGAAAACATTAAAGATCATAATAGACTTGAGGAAGAACATGGGGTCATGGAGGATGCATGATCATTCACTTAATTTAATTAATATAAAACATTAATACTATTGGATGGACTTAAAGAAAGACTTGGGGTCATGAAGGCTCTATGTTGGTTCCCTTTATATCATTAATATGATACATGCATACTATTAGATCAACATGAGGAGTAGCTTATCACCTTAGAGGTTGCATGATGGTTCCCTTCCTATCATCACTATGATACATGCCAAATATTAGATGGACATGAGAAGTAACATGGGTTTGAGGATGGTACATGACAGTTCCCTTCCTCTCATCATTATGAAACATGTATAATATTGAGGTTACAAGTTGGTTCCCTTTTTATCATCCTTATGATAAATGCACTATAAACCATGACTAGATGAATTAAGAGAGTAACTTGGGGTTGTGGAAGGTTTCATTCTAGTTACATTTTGACATTTTATATACTCTTAAATAAATATTGTGATAATAATTGGATGCAACTATCTTGAATCACTTGGGTATGATAGGGTTCATGGGTTGGAAATAATTGATTTACATGCAATATTAATTTATAAAATTGTGTTTTTAATTAATATGTTTATATGAACCATTAAAGAAAGGTAGAAAATATTAAAATGGATAAAAATATGGGGTTTTATTTTAATAGTGCTGAAATTTATAATTATTATATAATTCTTTGGTAAATACATAGATAAATACTTTCATTAAAGTCATTAACTATGTGTCAAACTATGAATTATAATATGGAGGATCATAATATGTGTATGTGTTTTATTTTTAGAAGCACATAATTTTGTGCATGAGCACCATTACACTTGAATATGGTCCTTGATTCTATGACATGAATCATAAAAAACCCCTATAATTTCCTTTAGACATGATGTAAATATCTTTATTTTAGCCCATACCTTGTTATTTGTGCTTATATTTAACCTCCTAATGATGTGTTATGTCAATTTGACGTCCAATATCATTTTAATATTACTAATATGGTTGAAAGTCAATATTCCATTTAGCTAAAATGTCTTAAACAACCTATAATACTTTCACATTCTATGATTATATTTGAACGTTATTATCCTATTTTACAAGGTTTGACTATGGATTATAGGATCATATGAATATGTTACCTATGTGTAGGTAGGCCTATATGTTAATGACCTTGATGATGAAGTGAATATTCATAAACATGATTACTATGAGGAACATTATCTTGAAAATGGACTTTTATGTTAAATTAAAATACATAACACAACTAGTCAAATCAAAATTGAGTGTTTCACATATAATTTATTAGTTTAAAAGGAATCTACATCCACAAAGTTGTGTGAAAATCAAATTAAAATGAATCTTTTAAATGTTTGTGAATATTTACTCATTTGTTACCAATTTTACCTTTTTAAATGTTACAAATTGCTTAAATTAAAATTTTTGGCTCCTCCATGCAACTTAAAATGTTGAAATATATGAAAATATCACCATCCCTTGGAGGTTGGAAATCAAAGTATGTAATTTTTACCCCATGAAAAATTTATCCCTTATTCTCATGAAGAATGATGATTTTATAAAGTAAGGAAGATGTGATACCTTGCATGTTTTTATAGACATCATCATCATCATCACCATAATCATCATCATCATTGTCATCATCATCATCGTAATCATCATCATCATCATCATCATAATCATCATCATCATCATCATCATCATCATCATCATCATCATCATCATCATCATCATCATCATCATCATCATCATCATCATCATCATCATCATCATCATCATCATCATCATCATCGTCGTCGTCATCATCATCATCATCATCATCATCATCATCATCATCATCGTCGTCATCATCATCATCATCATCATCGTCGTCATCGTCGTCATCATCATCATCATCATCATCATCATCATCATCATCATCATCATCATCATCATCATCATCATCATCATTTTATTTTGAAAAGTTTTTGGGTGAAAAGTTGTATAAGATGAAAATCTTACCTCTTTGTTGACTACACATTGTGAACTTTCATGTTAGTTTCATCAAAATAACTTCTCAATAAAATCTTATTATGGTTTATAATATGTTGGCATATTTATTATGAGTCCCTCTTGACTCTTCAACCTTTTCATTTGATCAATCTGATGATAAAAAATAGTGGATGCATAAATACAAGTCCTTAGAAATTAATAATCAAGGAAACCCTGAATATTGTGTAAATTCTTGCAAAATCTCAACGTTTAAGAGAATATAATTTATTTCCTAATGACATGTTTGTCAACTTATTTTTCTCAAGGCAAAGAATCAAAAATCCCAGACAAAATATTATTAATATAGGATATATCTACCTAAAAATATGAATCTTACAACAATGCTTTAGTCTCATCGTATGAGGACATATAAGTCCTTAAAATGGTTAAGGATCTTTTTTGGATCACTAGTAGAGATTTGTAACTTTAAAATAATAAAAACCATTATATGAATCTATGTGCTTGAAATGATAATTGATACAATCTAAATAAGGACTCAAACTCTTTATAAAGCTATATTCATGACCGTTAGAAATGAAAGAATGGTTATTGGGTTGACAGTCCATGAGAGATTTTGATTTATAAAATATTAAGAGGTCAGCAAATCATGAAGACTTGGTTAACAATTTAAAATATGTTATTTGATGTGATGTGATGTGATGCGATGTGTGTGTGTGTACGCACACGCGCGCACGCGCGCGCGTGTGTGTGTGCGTGTGTGTGCGTGCGTGCGTGTGCATGTGCGTGTGTGCATGCGCGCGTGCATGCGCGCATGTGTTTGTTTATCATGGGAGATTGTATTTATTGATTTGTCTACCTACAAATAAATTTTATTTTGACATCTTCCTTTCTCAATTATGTTTAGTGTTACTATGCCTTTTGTAGTGTGGCATAAATATGTTATAACTTATATAAAAATAAAAATATACAACTATCTTACTTGGTCATGATAACCATTTAATATATAGTCAATAGTAACAAGAATTTGAATTGAAACTCCATGCATCTTGCATGGTGGTTTTTAACCATTTCATAAATATATATGCGATGTGTTAAAAAATATATTACCCTATTTTTTTAAAATGTTTTCATTGAAACTAACTTATTTTCTACTTCAATAAATATGTTATGTGTATTGATCCAAAATAATATTTATACTCATGTTTTACCATCATTGTTATACATAAAAAACTTTTAATACTAATTTTTTCACCCCACTCTACCATGGATATTGGGAAGATTAATAGTAAAAAATCACACATTGACACCTTTATTAAACATGAATAATTATCAAGGGAAAGAACTAACATAACAACATAATCCTCCATGAAATCCACCACTAATTATAATTCCTCATCGTTATGCATGTTATATATATATATATATATATATATATATATATATATATATATATATATATATAGTGCTACTAATTAGTTTCATGTTGATAACTAATATAATATTTCATATTAAAAATACAATGATGAACAAGATAAAATGTTTCAACTAGAATATGCAATAAAGTCATATTTTATTTTAGTTATTTAGTTATTTTTTATTAGATAATGTTAATACCCAGGATAAAGGTCCCATGCCTGATACAGAAAATCCTAAAAGATAAACATGATAATGCAACAATATGAAAGTAGATATAAAATAGAACTCAAGGACTATCTACAACAACTATGTTTAGACAAATAGATTCTAAAAAGTATGAAATGACTGCAAAAAACTAGACACCAGGAGATTACTAGTCCCATTATTTAGACTCTAAATACAAAACCAATTTTCTAGTCCCCATGTTCTCATTTTTCTTCTTCCTACCTCTAGTGTAGTTTTCGATACCCTATATAGTTTTAGTAATAGCCTTCTTCCTCTTCATCCCTAAAATTTTAGTTTCCTCAATTTCCTATTCATAATTCCTCTTGTATTCTTCTTTAAATTGACTGTGATCATTCCTTGTACACTGGGGAGATTACCTAGCATTCACTTCTTCCTCCTTCACTTATTATTATCATTGTTACCCATAATAATTTCACTTGGGGATACCAAATATTTTAACTTAAACTCATCTAAAATTTCAAAGCTCAGTAACCTTGAGATGACCACCTTCATATGTAAGTTTTCCATAGAATGTTCAATTTAATCTTTCAAGTTAAAAGTGAATGGAAAATGGCCCATGTTGGCAATGGTTTTGACATAAATAGGAGCACCCTTATGGATGCCTATAGGATAGAAATCCCTTAGGACAGTCTCTGCACCAAACTATTCATTCTCTCCCCCTTCAAGTTATGTTTCTAATTATAATAAAAACTCATCCTCCTTGTATGAGTCCTCCTATTCACTTTTTATGTGTACAGACTCATAAACTGACTTGACCCAAAGGGGTTCCCTGCATTTGACCATAAGCAGGATAAGCCCCTAATGAATTATATCTATAGAGGGGTTGTTTTTGAAGTTAGTGATAAAAACATATAGATATTTTAGTAAAAATAGGGGATACTAATTTAGTAACCTCTAAAATGATTGAAAAAAAATAAATTGGAAGAAAAAATCATAGTATGCTTTCCCTCAAGAGTGATATATTTCACTATTCAAGAACAAACATCCATCCACTGCCTAGGAAGATCAACCCTAATAAATCCTTTGTGGTTTGATGACTTGGTTTTTCCCTTCTTTGTGTGGTAAAAAATGCTAAACAATTCATCTTTTCTCTTTTTGTCTTTGAAAGATTCTATGCTATTGTAGTCCATACCTTTAATTCCACCGATGATTTTTTCAATGAGCATGATTTTTAAGCCACACATATGAACCTCCATTTCTAGATATCTTGAACAAAAGGAAAAGATATGTTGTAAATTCCATAATAATTTGATCAAAGTGATAACTATATGTTTATTCCATGTTTCTATGCTTAGTAAACACTATAATCTAAAATATGTTTATTATATGCTTATTAAATGACATAGGCCTCTATATCCCTTTAAGAATATAAACATTTGTTTAATTTAACATATTATGGTAGATTTAATGAATTCCCTTTATGTAAATGAAATTTTCTATAACTTTTGATAATTGACAATCCTCATTAATGAATTATATGTGATTAATTGATATAATGCAAGGTGGTACAATATATCAAAGGCAAAGAATATTTTATTACCATATAACAAATATATAACTAAACCAACTCTAAGTATAATTCTTGAGTTTTATCATAATTATAAATGATAGATAAAAATAAGAGGCCAACACCTCAACCTAAGGGCTTTCAACCAAATACCCTCTTCTAGATTTGAATAGAATGAATCCATTTTTATTATTGAAAATCATATATGCATTAAAAATATATTCACAAAACAAATCCAATATCTAATTAACACTAGTATGGTAAAATTGTTCAATTTTATTTAACCTTGGAATGATTTACATGTTTAAAATTATCAATTGTGCATGATTTTGTGACTCCACAAATATGTTTTTAATAGTCATATAATGAATGTATACTTATAATAATATTATAATCTAAATAAAACTACTACATAAATTTTTTGGCGTTATAATGATTTGGGTGATCAAAAATATCAAATATATGTGTGATTTTATGACTTTATTAATTCTTAATAGTCATGTTATTTAATCATTACATATATACTCATAAAAAAACATTGAAGCTGAAAAAAACTATTATATAAGAGTTGTGTAGTAACAATATAATTAATCATAGGAAAATACTAACATTTCTTAATAGTTTGTTAAAATTTAATGCATAGAATGAAACATGAAACTTCAAAACCAATTACCACATTGTTGTTAAAAAATAAATTCCCTAAACATTTATAACTTTTTCCACCATTATTTAGACTAGGTCAAAATGATGAGTTTTCATTATAAACACTCAAAATGGTGAGTTTTCATTATAAACACTTTGCATAATTTTCAAAATTTTAGTATTATCTAGAACATTAAAACTTTATAGCAACCTAAAAAATAACTTATGTTCTATGGGTACTTAAAAATTCAAAAATTTCTCGATATGAAAGAGTTATTTTGGCTTCACAAAAACTATAAATGTTTTATTTATAAAGTACTTCATTTTTATGAAAAATCTAAAATGCTCAGATTGAATTAAAATTTGTTATGTCTCATTTTATTCCTACAATGCAAATGCTTTGAAACATTGATCAAATCTATAATGGATATATATATTTTTGTTATTTTATATTTAAGAGGAACAAAAAGAAGTTCCTTAGGTACTCAAGGTATCCAAAACCCCATAACTCTTTTTAAAATTATGGTGTTATAAATAAAAACCTTAAAAAATGTCATCAACTTTAATAAAGATTGAAAATCACTGTAGGGATAATTTTAAAGCCAAATTGAGATGTTCAGAAGCTATATAAGTCAAAATTAAATTTTTTTTGCTATACAAATTCATGAATATCATTAAAAAATCACATTGGATGTCATTTTACTCCTTAATTATACTAATGCTTCGATTTGGGTCATTTCCTCTCTAAAAGGTTATTTTTCCTCCTTCACCTCTTCATTTTCACTCTAGTATTTGCATTCGGTAAATTTTCATTACTTTTTCAGCATTTAATTCCCTTATTCACCCTCATGATGAAGTGGTTATTTCATATTTAATTTTATTCATGTATCACTTATCAATTTCCCCTTATTTTTATAGTAATTTAAGTTCTCACACCCTTTAAGAAATTTAAAAAAACCTTTGTTCCAATTTTCATCACCCTTTGTCAAACCTCTTACATTTTAGACATTAGTAGCACATCGAGAACCAAAATGTTATGGTCTACACAAACTAAGTCTAAAATAAGCCTTGAAGAAAAAATTCAATATTTTTATGACCATTATGAACCAAGCTCCATGCTCACATAAACATTTCTTATCTCCTAACCATGCCATAAAATATTTGATAATATTATCAAAAATCTCATTTTGCATAACTACCTCATAAAAAATTAAATTTAAATACATTATGATCCTATTTATACCAAGAAACACATGTTTTAAAAATCACAAATAATGAAATAGGTCATAAATATATATAATAATTTTGGGAAATAATGTGGGAGGGAAAGATAAACATGTTAGGATAATGAATATTTGATAGTGGTCTTTCACATGCAATTTGTTTTCCCAATCAGATCACTATGAAAACTTGGTGATGGCATGTGGAGAGTATTATGAACTGAAAAAGGGACAAATATAATTTGTTGATGATGTATTAATATATAATATTGAAAGTGTTTCAATTAATGAAATATTCAACATACCAACTCATGATGTAATAGTGCATATAAGTAAAGATGTTGAACTAAATAATTAGAATCAAAATAATGAAAAACAATTTGAACATAATTAGTCATACTTGGCTCAAGGAAAAAATAAAAGGACCTTCAAAAATCCCTTAAGTTTTAACTAGGGGATAGTTTCAATAATAATAATCCAACATTATAAATCTATTTAATAGAGTTATGGTTATTATAACACTAGATTTTTTATCGAAGATATGTTATTATATATCAAAATTGTTTGTCTGGAAAAATAATTCAATAATTGGGAAGAAGTGATCAATGACAATATTCATGATAAATTGACTAATAACTTAGTCTTCCTATAAGAATTCATATTTAGTGTGTTCTATTTCTTATTTGAGGCCATTACTAGGACTAAATTTAGAAGGACAAGAATTTCCAAAAAAATTGATATATGATAATATACCTCAACTCACTCTAGAGAACATAAAGAAACACTTTATAAAGTGTTTTATTCTTTCATTCTGCTATTTTTAAGGACTCTAGAAGGTAATATAACAACAAATATCTCAAATGATTTTTACCATTTAGTGAATAAATGTAAAATATACTTCATAAAGTTTCTATGAATCACATATATAAGGGTTGAAAGATTCATGGATAATCCATATAAAATTTTGAACGTATTCAAGTGAACATATCATGCTTAGTGAAAGTTTTAAACAATTGAGTGAAGCTGATAAATAATACAATTAAAATAATGTATAAGGAATTTTATTTCCTATTGATCTAAATTACTACATGTGTACAACATCTTGTAATGTATCAAATATTACTAATTCCATGGTTGAATTCCTTGTGAAATTTAATACCAAGAGATTTCCCTTTAATAACAATAATTTTGTGAAAAAAGAATTAGGATTGGTACTATTTATTCATATATAATATTATTTTAAGACTATTGGGAAGGTTGTGAAGAAGAGTTTAAAGTTAAGAATGGATATTATTCAATAATCATCATAGAATATATGAAGGCACTCAAGATTTACTAGGCCACTCAAGGAATAATTGATGATGGGTTAAATTTGATTGAACCCCTTTCTAAAAAGGTGCATATTGTACCATTTCCATTAATTGATTGGTCAATTAAAGAGTCATCATATTTGAAAGATCATACTAAATTCACTTTCAAAATATCAAAGGATTAGTTTAAAATTAAACTGACTTATAATATTACTGCATGAATTTCATGAAGACACATAAAATTAACTATTATGTGCTTGACAATGTTTAATATTGCATCCTTACCATGTTTATCCCAATCACCATATCTCTAACATATAATCTATATGAAAGAATTCATTTTTATACAAACTATCTTAAAAATACTATGAACATCATTCAAACATCCCTATGTTGTAGTCATGTTATTATTAAACTAGTTTTGATAGTCTCTATCCTTTTAAGATGTGACCACACTAGGTCAAACTCATGAATTTTTATCCCCCATGCTTAAACAATAAATTTTAATATAAAATTATAACTTAACCCCTCCTTACATTTTAGAAATTCCATTTAGGATAAATATTGAAAATATTATTCTATATAAGCACATCAAGGATTCTCTGAGAACGTCTATCAATCCCTCAAAAATTCTACTCTGCGCTGCTAAGTAAAAGACCAATATTTCTTCCAATTGCAACTCTAAATAATTCTTATTGCCATACACCAAGTCTAAATATATTTAATTATAAGATAAGATAACTCATTTTAAAACAATAAAATCCATATATCTAGTTGCATTCATATAGCAAAATAAAAAATTCACACACTCACTTTAGAATGGAGAAATACAATGGAATGAGGCTCTTTTTGTTTATGTAGGCAACACTCATATTACATTGTGTTTATAGGTGTAGCTTAGTTATTACCATAACACTTTCCCTCCATTTTGGAATTATCTCTATTATATTTATTGTGTAGAAAACATGGTTTTATATTTTTTAGGTCTCTAAATGGGAAACTAACACATATATAAAATTAGTAAACCTTCACAAATAAGTGTACATACTCAAATAAAAAATTAGTCTCATCATGAACTAAGACATGGCCATAGTAAAAGCAAAGCCTCTAATGTAGTCCTATCCTACTAGTGTAAACTTTAAGCATGTAGGTTTAATTCTCAGATTTAAACATGACACATTTTAAAGGTATTTTTAAGTAGTTTCCAATCAAAATATGCATGCAAAGCCAACATAATATATGTTTTAGGGAGGTTTGTGTATCTATTAATCAATTTAATATATTTTTAGGTAATTTCAAATTATTTATTTTAATTTAATATCAAAATACTTCATGTATATCAATTTTAGTAGTTAATATTAAAGTGACCCGACCCTTGATAAATGGTGTGGATATTTATCCTAGACACATTAAGAGGTCTAAGTCTCCCCTAGCTAAAGGCTATCTTGGATTCATAAAGTCCAAACTAGAATAAACCCCAAAGGGGGATCAGGGTCCTATCTAGGTGGAAATAGTTGACTAGAACATCAAGGAGTACCCATCTAAAAGGAATAGTTGTAGAGGAGGACCAAGAGGGTTCCATATAAGGATAGACAATAAATAATTTAAAAAATGAAGAAAATACAAAACCCACATTTATCTGATGTGGCTGATGATCTTAAACACAACCATAGGTTTGGGGCTCCTAAAAATAAATAGGTGGCCTAAAAACATATCCAAAAAGAACACCAAGGAAAAACAAAAATATCTATATAAAAAAAAATATCTTCCCATAGTCCAACAATCAGATGTACCATCAAAGAGAGCCCAAATAACCAAATGCCATGTTAGTTATGATAATAACCATAGATGATCTAAGTAGAGGAGAAATTATTGAATATTTGGATAATATATATTGTATAAAAGGTTCTTAGGAGTTATACTCAATATTTCCCCATCAAATTCACATATAGGAGATTTGGTGGATAACAACTGGTATTTATTATCAAGAACTTCATTTCATTCATGGCAGAAGTCCATTAAATGACAAGATTTCCTACTATCAATTTCAATAGTTTAGATCTATTTATATGAGTCATTTCAATTCAAAACAGATTAAATATACTAGTGAAATTACTTTTTTATAGATCACTGGTTGTTGTTTATTTCATTTTTATATTATGATTTCATTAAAATTTCTATAAATTTTTGACACTCAAATAAAATAGCCTTCAACCTCAATTATAAACATGACTCACTAGGATCCAATCTTCTTTAACATTATATTTAATCAAACATTGAACAAGTTGCCTTATCACCTTAGATAACATCTGACATATGATTTATTTCAATCAACCTCATGTTAACATTTGTTGATATATTTTCACAAATGTATTTTAATTTTTATTTGCACTTCACTATATTTTCTTATGTTTGTTTTTATAAATGGTGTTTTGATAGTTTGAAATATACTTTGTGACTATCATTATGGGTTTTAGAGACATTTGGTGTGATGAGTTTAGTTTAATACTCATAATCATTGTATATTTTTAAACATGAACTTTAGTTTCTATGTGCTTTACCATATATCATAAATGCCTAGGATCCCTTATTTATACCATTTGAAACTTATTTTATCCATTTAAATTAGCGTGAACTTGAGATGAGCATATCATCTAGGGAAGTTACTGTCATTTCACCCTTGAAAACAAGGTTAGTGGACTAATGGCATGGTTTTGCCTCTACAATTAGTGCTATGAAATACTAGGATGACACTAATAAATGAATGAGCAAGTATATATGATATCCCACATAATAACTGAAACCCTTTCCTAAATTATGTATTACACCATGATTTTTAATTTAATTTTATTCATAATTTTAAGAACATGCTAGGTTATTTCTTATCTTGAAGAATATTATTTATTAAATTTAATTTCATTGTATACATAATTATAGCACATTGGAAGTAAAAATTGAAATCAATGACATTCATTATGTTAGATTGTGGAGCTAAAAGATTCACCAGGATGCGAACAGGAGTTGCAGAGGTTGCAGAGTTGTAGAACAAGTTGCAGGGCAATCAACATCGGTATGATCAACCGACATCGATCATATTGCAGTGGAAAAGCAACCAACGTTGGTAATGAGTCGGCCGACATCAGTCAGAAAGGAGCCGACATCAGCAACTTGTGTGTGCAAGCATTTGCATGCGGGTTGAGAACTGGTCTAGTTTTGGATAGTTAGTTTGCATGTAAAAGACTATTTTTGGTCTTCAGTTTCATTTCTAATTATTGTAATTAAGAATGTCTAATTATTGTATGCATGAGATCTATGTAATAGACTCATGGGCTGTATTGTAATGTGTGCTAGAAATCCATTGTGCTTATAGAGAGAGCAAGAGTAGCTCCTCCTAGTTCCAAAGGGGTGCTGAGTGTGTATGATTAGGGAGAGTTGCAGGTTGTGCTGGTAGAAGATCCATCGAGGTACTAGTTGAAGAATCATAAGGACTTGGTGAGGCAAGGACAAGGGTTCTTCAGGTTGTAGAGATATCTACATGGTAAGTAAGGTCTATTGATTTGTAGGTTGTTGCAAGAGAAGGGAGATCTACTTGGAGTATGATTTTGTACTTGGTGTACTGGCAGTATTATTACTAACTGGTGGAGGTGAACAATAACTCTATGTTTGAGTTGATTGTTGTGACCATAATTGAGAGAGTGAAGTGTTGAAGGAGAATTATTGGTGAGCCCTAGAAGTGTAAGAAGTGTGGCATCTTCTTTATTGTATTTCCTTCTGAATAAGTATTAATATAATTGGGTATTGTCTCTCATATTCTGTGTTGTTTCATATTTCTAGTTACTTATCATTCTAGTTAAATTTTGTGTTTAGTTGCTAATACAAAGGTAATCAAGTGTGCCCTTAGGGGGCAGTAGACCCTAACAAAGTGGTATCAGAGCCTGGTTGTAGGTTTAGTGTGTGATACCACTAACAAGTGGTATTAGAGCTAAGGTTGCAGGGAGCAGGTTTGTGTTTGATTATAGGTCACTCACAAGGGTTTTTGATTGAGTGGGAGTACAACAATGGCAGAAGAAAGTAAGCTACGAATGGAGAAATAGAATAACACGAATGGTCAATTACTGATTGATGTAAAGAAAGAGCAGGTAAAGAAAGATTGTTGGTCGGTAGAAGATCAGCATGAAGGAATTGAAGAAGCAGATTTTGCAGGTGTTGTTGCACAGGATGCTCTGGATAAAGTAGAATCTTAGTTTATAGATTTTTTTGCTTCTTTCCATGTAGCCTGAAATAGAGCATCTTTTCATGAGTATGTCTAGGAAGACTTTGGAGAGATTTATTTAGGGGTTGGTGAGCCTTGTCACATGGTTGGCAAAGGGGAAGTGAAGCTGAAATTGCAGACAGGTAACACACGAGTGTTGAATGAGGTCATGTAGGTACCAGTCTTGGAGATGAGTCTAATTTATTCAGGAAAGTTGGGTGATGAGAGATGCACAGTAACTCTCATAGTGGATGCACTTGAATTAGATGGTGTTAAGAAAGTAGGTATCCTTTATCTATCTACTTATATTACTGATTCTCCTTCTATTGCAGAGATGTGGCTTTGTAGGCTTGGTCACATATGTAAGAAGGGAATGCATGTTCTTAAGTCAAAATGTAAGCTTTCAGATTTAAAAGACATGGATCGATATTTTTGTAAGCAACAGAAGAAAGTGACATTTCTTGACACTAGGTCAACAAAGAAGGTGGTAGCTTCTGTTAGAGGATCACAGTATTGTAGAAGGAAGAAATATGATGTTCATGACAAGAATAGTAAAGCCTTGGTTTTCAAGGAGAAGATGATAGATAGAGATCAGTTTAAGGGGCTGAAGAATTCTGAGTAGAGCAAGGTTGATTTGGACAGGGGTTTGATCCAAAAGGAGTTCGCGGTTAAAAGTCATCACTCACAAGTAAAACACAGAGACCGATGTCAGTTAGAAAACTGATGTCAGCATCTAGAGAGGGACCGACATCAACTATGTTCATACCGATGTCAGTGACTTAGGGACCAATAAACACAGGCATCGGTCAGGTGGGAACCAACGTCGGTGATGAGGTAGTCGCATGGAACTGACGTCAGTCAGGTGTAGACTGAGATGTGACCGACATCGGTCATTGAGATAGATTTTAGGTGGATAACAAGCTATCAAGGAGTCTCAAGCACCCATATGGAGGACTGAAAGGGTAAGTAAGCCTTAAATTCATCATTTCCCTTCTTTACACTACTTGTTGCTCATTGATGGTCAAGAATTAGGAAGTTATTAAAGAAGTAGAGCAGGTAGATCCAGGAAATAGTGGGAGCTTGGCATGGATGAGGAATGTGATTCCTTGGAGATGAACCAAATGGGAGTTTTTTGGTGGAGTTGCTAGGTAAAAGAAAGTACTAAAATATGAATAGATTGAAAGGATAAAGAAGAGTTGAAATGGACACGTGAGATGGAAGGCCAGGGTATATGGTCTTGAGTAAGCTGCAGGACAATGGAGGTTTAACCATTATGTTTCTCTTTACCAGGTTGGATGATGATTGCAACATTATCCTGTTACTATTGTGTGGTTGCTTATTGCAAGGTTACACATGCAGGGAGTTTCTGAGCTAAAGGTAAAGTTAGTTCAGAGGTATGTCATGAAGAATTTGAGAGTAGAAAAATTCTTTTGCATAAGAGACATGGAAGATCACAAGTTGACTTTGTCTCTAGTGGGAGCTGATGTGAAGAAGGTGTTGGTAGGGTTCAAGATGCAAGATGTAAAATCGGTAAGCACACCAAGGGTTGGATAGTTCAAGCTGATCTTAGAACAGTGTTCAAAATCACATGAAGTCTGATGTAGACCTGAGTTTTCTCAAGCAGTGGGAGTTATCAGAGAGTTCAGAGCCAATTCAAGGAAGAAGCACTGGAAAGCATTTTAGTGGGTTCTCAAGTATTTGAGAGGGACCAGCAACAGGGATTTATGTTATGCAGGGTCAAGGTCTTCACTACATGGAGTTGGAGGTTTGGATGTGGCAGGTTACTTGGATGACAGGAGGTGCATCACAGGTTGTGTGGTGGTTGGTCTTCAGGATTGAGCTTAAAGAGGATACAAGCTAAGAAATGAATTAGACAGTGTACAGGTATAGGTACAGGTGTAGCTATTTATCTCCAAGTAGGAGATTGTTAGATTTTGGAGCTAAAAGCTTCACCAAGATGCGAACAAGAGTTTTGGAGGTTACGGAGTTGCAGAACAAGTTGCAAGGCAATTGAAATCGGTCTGATCAACTGACGTCAGTCATATTGTAGTGTAAAAGCAATTGACATTAGTAATGAGTTAGCTGACATCGGTTAGGAAGGAGTTGACGTCGGTAACTTGTGTGTGCAAGCATTTGCATGTGGGTTGAG
>JARHVA010001848.1:2810000-2850000 GCA_037957365.1 Torreya grandis | reverse complement strand
TGTTGAGAAGAAATTAAGTAGTTGATTTGGAACAAGTAAAAATATTGGATATGAAATTAAAATAATACTTTTTATGGAATTAATATTGAAAAATGATTATATCAATGTAAAATGGTAAACTTCAAATTAAAATTTAATTGATCATTTATTTATGAAAAGGGTTATTGATATCTTCAATCTGTAGAAAGAACTACCTTAGAAAGAAATTATATAACATAAATATGTAGTATATGTAATGAGATAGTATTGACCTATAACTTATCATATATAAGAGACCTAGAATCAAATAATGTAAATAAAAAAGGATCCCCTTGATACTTGATATACTAGGATATGAGCAAATGGATATGTTAAACCTAGCATGAGGAGCATATATGTCACAACATCATAGAGAGGGTTATAAATAATTTAAGAATTAAATATAATGAAATAACCAAAATTAGTTATTCTAATATTTGAATTAATCTAATCTAGTATTTCCAAGCTGACATCACAAACAAAAGGGATGATTAAACTAAAAAGGATAAAGAACCATGAAAGGTAAATGTGGGTGTAGGTTACCTAAATTAGTAAATGTAAAATTCAAAAAACATTATGAAAACACTAAGTATAAGAATATAAGATATTAATACAAGGAGATACATTAATTCAAGTTATTAATTCTGAAATTTTTATCTATTAGATGAAAGAGATAATGTGTAATATAGTTACCTTTAATGAAACCCATCAAGCCTCCATCTCTCCATTGTCCAATGGTATTTTTTAAGGGATTGTTGTTGTTTTAAGGATCATAAAGGTTAAATATATATTTAGGATAAATTTATTTCTTATATTGCATCCAAGACTCCACAAGGCAAATTTTTTCCATTTAATGCATGATCTAACAATGGCTTCTTGAAATGTATACTTTAGCAAAATTGTGATTAGTTATAGTTCAAAAATAAATTTCCTATCTATTGTATTGAGATTGGACTTGTATTTATAGTGGAAAGTGATTCTAACCCTTAATAAAGTCTTAAATGATAGCATTAGACATATTTGATGTAGTTAAAAATATGATGGTTTAACCTTGAACTAGGTCGGCCATGATGGATTTAGTTTTAAAATGTATGTCATAAATTTCAAACTACATTGACCTAAACTGACATAGTTTTGAAACGTGAGGGAATTAAGGAATAATACATGAAATCAAGATGATATAATCATAAAATATAGATCTTGGTCTAGTTATGGGTTATAAGGAGGAAGATTTTTTATGGGATCAAGTATGTTGGAATTGTAATCGATAGATGTATTATAGATTAAACAAAACTGTCTCTAGTGAAGCACCAATGATTTGAACACCCCTTCTAGTGATCCCTTTAAATCATGCACTTACAGATTTTGAAATTTGAAAGGTTTATGCAAATGTTAAATATTAATTAAATGATAAAGTTTAAAGTTATTATTGTGTATACATATTACCCACTTGAAGCTCATCACATGTTTGTAAAGTGTAACATGGGATGGTTCTTTGAGAAAATAATAGAAACACATTAACTAGACTATCTCAAATAGAAATACTAAAAGGAATGTTATAAGTGAAATAACTAAAAGTACCATATACATAGCTTGAGTGACTGTTATCACTTAGTTATTGTATGTTGTATTTATAGTTTTTTTTGGATGGTATAGTAACTACATTAGATAAACCCTATAGATACAAGGATAGAGAGGAAAAAAAAACAATCACATAAAAATAAAATAAAAAATTTAATGATAAATTTATGTACTTATAAAATTGGCATGTCGATATGACAAAGGCCAAGTTAGGACCAAAAGAAAAATAATAAATAAAACTCAAAGTATGAAACATAAAAGAGGGAAATCTAATAATGATATTTCAATAATCAAGAGAGAATCTCATAACAAATCAAGGATGAAACTTCTATTCTAACTATGGATGAACTAGAAATAACATACCCATAACATTGCTAAAATAAATAGAAAATATTAAATATATAAATTGGGAAAATATTAGAAAATAAACTTTCCTATTGATGGGGAAATGAAATGGGTGGTGGGGAAATAAGGGTGGCACCATGGTGAAAACATAATCTTTATCAGAGATCTTCAATCAAGTTAGAAATATTTAGATATTTTCAAAACTAATGACAATGGATAAGTAGACCTAACAACACAAGGTTGAGATAACTTAGTGAATTATAATTATCATCCCATCAAGGTTAGTATGCAAGAAAAAAATGGAACTACCTTCACACAATATGTTCCCGATTACTTATGACCTCTTACAAGGTCATCAGTCTACTGTGAATCTTGGGTACTTGCATAATAAAGTATGTGCAACTAGATAGTATATGGTATAATGAGACATACTACCCTAGTTTAATATCCTAACACACCCTAATGGATATAAAATTTATTGTGAGGCCAATTGTAGAGTTTGAGATTTTATATAGATAGGAGATGTGCTAAATAAAGATCATGTATTTTTGTGATCTAAATTTTAAGAGTATATTTTTTATTTTTTATCATTGAATTTTGTTTTTATGATATGGATTTATATTTTTTATCTTTTTATTTTCCTCACTATGTATTTATAAAATCAAGCATGGATGTTATAAATGACTAGAGAACATAACCTAAAGACAATGTGTCTAAAACATATAGACTTGCATATGTGAATAAAGTGCAATATAAAAACTAACCTTGGTGTGACCAAAATAATGTGGATTAAGGGAAATTATGAAAATCAAAATAAAATGAATGGGTTACCTTGAATCATAAAAAATGTGTAAATGAAGATTGTACACTAACAAGTAGGGATGAATCATCATCACGATAAATGGTATTTTTGAATGAAGGCATGAGAATAGACCATTATCATTTCATCAAAAAATAATATGAGTTAAGGGAAATTATGAAAATCAAAATAAAATGAATGGGTTACCTTGAATCATAAAAAATGTGTAAATGAAGATTGTACGCTAACAAGTAGGGATGAATCATCATCACGATAAATGGTATTTTTGAATGAAGGCATGAGAATAGACCATTATCATTTCATCAAAAAATAATATGACTGAATATAAGTGTCAAAAAATATGACTCTCAACAATTTCCTTATCTTTTATAGAAGACCCATAGCTACTTGGTAGGGAGCAAAGATAAACTGTGAAAATAATGGAATAATCAGTGTTTTTTTGTTAGTGTAAGATTTTACCCACTTATAGTTTTACATACACAATTATTAGTCAGCCTTGTTAGCATTGTTAAGGTCATTAGTAAAAACTGTACTCAATTCATGTTTTATAATAATGAGTTAAGTTATTGCCTTTTTGGTGACCTAATCACTCACTATATAATGTACCTCTTTTGTACTTTTTTGCTAATGGAATAATATGAAACTCAAATTTGATTTACATTGATTCACCTATTCCTAGGTTTTTTGTACAATGTTGGATGTATAATAAATCTAATTTGATGACCATTTTTTAATTTTTGAAAGCATCATTGAGATTGTTTTACATGCATTCTTGATGTTTTTATTTATTTTTGATGGTTTTATAGGTTTGAAGGGATTTCGTGACAATCCATGCAAACTATAAAAATTAAGTCTCCAATCATAAAAAGGATTGTACCATTAGATTTAAAATTCATAAAACCCCTAAAATTGGTTGTAAGTATGACCTAGATTTGTGAAAGCTATTTCTTGCCATTTTTGGAGGGTTTAAGTATTTTGCATTGATTTCATGCATATTTGTATAGTAGGGTTATCAAACTAGGGAATAATTTTAGGGGTTTTATGGTTTTTTCAAGTTCTCAAATATGTATTTTCTATTTTTTTGGGTAGCCATGCTAAATCTTTAGTTTTTTCAGCTTTTCCAAATTTGGTAGAGTTTCTAACCCCTATAGGCAGTTTTAGTAGTTTTTGGTTTTGGTCAAACTTTTAGTGGAAATAAAATAGGTTTAGGTAGACATTATAACATTGACAAACTTTCATGCCTATATATATAATCTCATCAGAACTTAATGCCACTACCAACAAACACACTAGAGCTGGATGACCCTACCAACAAGCTTACTAGAACCCAACATCCCTATCTACAATATCACACAAAATTGATTCAATTATATTTAAAATTATAAAAAGTGAATGTCTTTTTATACATAGATTATAGAACCCAAAATTGTACATGCACACCTATCAAAACATGACACCCCTATATGCACACATACTAGAATTTATCTTTTGTTTAATCAATCTGCAAACTTTAGACACCCTATTTTCACACTTTGGCATCCAAGAGGATATAAATTTAAATAAAGTGAAAAATGATTCTATTCATTTTAAATTTAAAATCAATTTTGGATTGACATCACTCCCACATCAGTCACACCAATCAAAAAGGGAGGAGGGTAAGAATGCTCATATATGGTCTTATCCCCTTAGCCATATGGTATGGTCACATGAAGGGGGATTAATTATTTATTCCTACTAGTGGAGATTAAACTTATCACCAAATAAAATAGAAAATAAACCAAAACATTTTAAAATTTTTGCTAGTTGTCTCCAATCAGTCCAAACATTTTTAAATTTATGTTGGGTGGAGATTTTTTATGAGATATCAAATATAAAAATCGATAAATTTTTTTATTGGGAACTCATTTTTGAGTGTTGTCTTATTCAAAAGTGACTATTTTTAAATATATACATATTGGTGGTTATATTGGATCTACTATATCTCCTTTCAAACCAACTATTATACTCTTATGGATGCACTATTGGTTGAGTCTGATGTTGCTCCAATTATTTGTAATTACAAGCTATTTTTTCAAGATACATTATCATTATTTATTGATGTATATATGATCGTGGTTGTATTTACAACATTAATGTGGGGTTACTCTGATATTTTTAAGGGGTACTATGTGGTGCTATGAAATTTTATTTTTTGTGTTTTTTCTTTACTTTCTAAAACCACCTCTTTTCTACACTGGATTAAAAATCATTAAGTCCTCTCACTCCATTTAATTATCATGAATGGAAGTACATAATTTAAATCATTTTTCAATAAAATGGGTTTCATAAAATTACAATGGTAATAGATACTCAACTTGTTATAAAAGCAGATAAAGTTAAATGACTTAATCGTTATGATAAAGTTTGTGGACTACTATGTCTTTATGTCTCCCATGATCTAATATTTCACATAAAATATATTAAAAATACAAATAAATTATGGACAACAAAATAAAATATCTTTGGGAATTAGGATGTAATGAGAGGCTATAAACTAGATAATGAGCTCATTAGTTTGATCCCATGTGACTTTGACACCCTACATGATTTCTTCAAAAAGTTTAGATCTTTGAGATTATAGTTAAAATAATGTGGAATAGATAAGAAATATGGTCAAATTATTTTGTGAAAATTTGGAATGTGATATTCTAAATCATCCCTTTGAAAATTTGATATCTTGGTTGCCGTCTTGTGCAAAATTTAGTTTGAGGCCTCAGCTCACACATTCAACTACAGATGATAAGTTGTGATCTTGTGGTACAAGATCATAAATTATTTCATAAGAGTCTTAATAGTGTAATTGAGGAAGTTGATTATTATATAACTAACAATATTGATTAGGAATTTAAATATTGTAATGATATTTTCATATAATAATTTGGCAACATCCTGCGAATAATAACTTGGTGTCATAGTAGCTTGCAACCATTTGGTAGATTAACTTATTTCATTAATGATCTATCATGCATGGTTTTATTTGATTTGATATGTTATAATCCCTAAAAATTCTATGAAACATTTATTAAAAGGCTACTCAACTATTATTAGAACTAGAAATATCTCATCATGTTTATTGGGCTTCACCATTCTTTGATAGAAATCATAATGCTTAGCCACCCTGTGAGTGTCATGAAATAAATTTGGCCACCATAGGCAAATTTGTAATATTTTTATCAAAATGGATTCTCCTAAGAAGTATCCTTTTGTAATTCGATTTCATTATTGCATAATTTATGAACATTTATGATCTAATGCTACATTGCAGAACACATCATCTTTCATAATTTTATACAAATATCCATTGATAAGACTGTATGAAATTGCTCTTGTCACCATTTATTTTTTATCCCATTCTACATAATGTGTAGGGAAAATTAATTTCTCCAAAAAGTTTGTGACATCTTCCATGTTATCATGGATCATAGCAGCCCTAAATAAGTGCACATATAAGGACTCATCCTCAATCTCTTTTGGTTCTTATATGTTTTGTAGCCTGCTCAAGTTATATGATCCCATATTTTCCCTTCCCAATTTCTCATTGATTTTAAATTATAACTCTTGAAAGAGTATCAGCCATATAGAAATTATTCCACTCATCATGGTTTTATCAACCAGGTATCACAAAGCCTTGTGATTTATGAATAATCCAAATAATATATCTAAAATATAATGCTTAAAATTTACAAATCAAATACCATTGTTAAGACTTTAAATTTTGCACAACTCCTAGTATGAGACCACAAGAATGAACTTGCACATCAAATGGATATTTATAACTTATAAATAATAAAATAAGAATTGTTACACCTTGTATTTAAGCTCAATGAAGGTTTCTTTATAATTGTTGTGTCTAGTAAAAATTTGAATCCTTGCATAGTATATTTTCCAATGGTGTGATATGGATATCTATCCTTTGATGAACTTGTGATAATAGCCAGTGTGACCCAAAAAGGTTAAATTTTTTTAGAACTAGGTGAGGTGACATCCCTACTATCACTATAATCTTGGCCTAATATACCAAAATTTTATGACTGCACATAATTTGACCGAAGATTACATCAAATATTATAAAGAATAATAATTTTGTAAGATTTAACACAATGCATAAATATTTGTAGTATTATAACATTAGATGTAGCTTATAAAAATAATCTTCGAATAGGGTAAAGATAACCCAATATTCTAGATAAACGTATAAAAATTCATGAATGAAATCCTTAAATGTAGTGACTATAATTCTAGAAAAAAAGTTGGGGCATTTTAAAGACCAAAAGGCATTACCTTGTATACAAATGAGCCCCACTCCATTTTGGAAGTCATTTTATCTTGGTATTTTTTTTTAGTAGGGATTTGGAGGCATACATTGAATATGTCTATGAATGAGTATAACACACTAGTTGTGACTAACATTAGAACCTCATATGTGAAATGTATGGGGAATGGATGATTAATGCAAGCATATTTTAATGAAGAATAATCTCCATATACCTATATCTCACCAGTATTATTTGGATGCACTGCCATGGGATTGACCCAATCTACCTTATCTATAGGATAAATGATTCTAGTTTCTTACATGCAATCTAGTTTAGCTTTTACTTTCATCTTTATATTGGGATTTAGTTTATATGGATGTCTTATAATAGGTATAGTTCAGTATTTTAACTCAATTTTTATCTCCAAATTGAAGGATATACACCTTTAAAAACTATGAGTTTAGTTAAAAATACATCTTGATAGTATATTAATAGTTTGAATGCCTCAAAGATCTCATTTTGAGTCCAAGAATATCCCAAAGTCACAACTTTGGCTGTAGAATCTATTCAAATATTTTTTCCTTTTATTAAAAGGTTCTTGGTATGTTATACTATATCCAATATGAAATGGTTCTCGTAGAATTAATTTTATTTCTTGCTTTGGTATGTCTAGATTTCATTATTGATCATCTTAAGCTTGCTCTACATTTTGAATTTGTGGTACCTCTGCTTCTCACTCTATTTTGAAGAAGCCTTTTAAATTTAGATCCCCACCACTATCAGTGGATTATGTTAGTTAATATATAATTTGATTATAAAATTTAATAATAAAATGTTCACATTTACTATCCTTGTAATATTGGATCGCTATATTAAATCTTGAACTACTTATTGGCATAATTATGAGTTTATTATTGTTCCCAAGTCCTTCATCCAACTATAACACAAAAATATTTTCAATTTATGTAATGAATTATGGACTTTGAGATAATCATCATCAAATAGAGGTCTAGATAAAATAATAGTTTACCTCCACCCGAAATTTAGTATTTCACTTGCATTCCTAATGCATGTACCATGTAGTTTAAAGAGGTTCCAGTGTATCTCTAAAAATGTGCACCTAGTATTTTAGTTCCACCCCATGTATAGATTATATGTATACAAAATGGTTAAAACTCTATTTTAATAGTGCTCATCAAATAAAATCATGTACATGATAATTAAAACATTGTGTCTCATCCTAATTCTTAGTCTCTATACACTACCTACCATGTCGTAACAATTGCATTGAAGGTATACCTGAGTGCACTAACCCACTGATTTACATATATTATATGGTGATCTACTATTAATATAAATTGAGTAAGATACTAAATCATAAAATAATATGCTAGTTATCATTAGATAGTGAATAAAATTCATAATGTTTAGATTTCATGGTTTTCTCATACTCAATTTAATATGTGTGTGTCTGAATCACCACTGATGGAAAATGTTGATTCCTAAGGTAAAATGAATTATCAAGTTGGATTTTTTTAGTCCATGGTTGTCACCTATATTATGTAATAATTAATGTTAGATTTAGTTAGATATTTCACTGATGTAGAAGTACATTCTTCAATTTGAAACTTTTAGACTGGAGACTTTGTTATTACTAGCTTGTACACTAATTGATCTCTATGTTGCTTAAGTTGTAGTTTAAAGATTTGATACTTTAAAACTCAAAGAGCATTTTGTTTTTCATATGTTTTTACTTTTAACCAATTGTTATCTATGTATACATAAAAATAATCTTATTGTTTTGGGATAATATAAGGTTTATGATCTAAATTGTTTAGTGGTATAACCACTATATTATCCCCTTAGTGTGCCTTTAATTGATTGGACATTAGTTTAATAGTCATTTGGCTATCATATTCCCATTTAATACTAATCAAGGATGGATAATGAGTGTCATTTATCTTTATATGAATGACCTCAAAGTATCCTCATAAAATCAACTAAGTAACCTTGATTTTCACATCCTCTAATCAACCAATGGGCTCTAATCTTTCATAGTCTGCAAGACTAAGATTAAAATGTATATAAATTAAAGTTGGTTGACCAATAGTATCCCAAGTAGATATGGAATCATATTAATAATACTCCCAAAAAAGAATATGACATAAGGTATCTTATATCCTATAATCTCAATGTTCATATAGTAGTCATCATCCCAAGGATTCTTAGTTTTCACATACCAAAATAACCTTATCAGTATGATGTTAGCCTCATTTTTCACATTATAAATGATTATGAAAGATATTTTTAATTTTATACAATATTTACTCATTCACAATGTACTTATTAGCTTCTACAAATGTGTTAAAGAAGTTACAATGACTTCCTACCTCATTATGTGTATAATTTGTCCATACATTTATGCATTAATGGTTTTATTAGATCCCTCTGAAGCATTATTTTGATGTATATTTTATAGGGATTTAGGTGTTTGATACATTAAAATCTTATCTCATGTAGGATCAAGATACTTATCTAGTTAAAATATCAAATTCTTTGATTTTTTGGCATTTCCAATGGTGTTAGTCCTTTCTTTACATGTTATTTTGGCATCTTATGAAAAAGTAGTGGAAAAAAAAATAGTAGTAAATAATGTAGGGGTAAAAATTTAGTATGATAAAAACGTGGTATGACAAAATATTATGAGCATAAAACATAGTGAGTAAAAATTGTAGTGGTATTGGTAATGTTACGAAGTTGACACAACTTTCAACTAAACGTCCAAACTCATAAAATCACATTTTCCTTTATTATTTTAGTTTTAAATTTGTGTATTATTTTTCCACCATTAAATATTAACTACTATCATCAAAATGAACTAGATAAGAAATAAACAATGTGATAATCACTAAAATGTCCCAATTATGCTCTTTGAAACATTTTTTTGACATTAACAATACCTATACATTTTTACTCGCTATCTTATCCTTGTGACATTTTTGTGACACTACTTTTTACTACTACATTTTTTACCACTACATTTTTGTCCACTATGTTATCACATAGAGCCATTATTTTCTAATAATTTATTTCATAAATGCATTGTCTTTTAGTTGTGCATTCATCATATTCACATTATTCACCATATTTTCTTTTCTTTTCTTTACGAAAACTATATAGTCTTCAATTTTATGCTTGCCTTCAATTTTATAGTAGGCAAAATATATTTATCTTTGTAGATTATTACGGTAATTCTAGGTGAGTGATTATATTTTTCACACAAATAATATTGTATGAGAAGTGATCTTGTCAATTATCATTTTTATTAACTCCTTCATATCCTCCAAGGTATCCTCCTTTGTATCTTCCTCTATAACCACCTCTATTCCATTGAAATCTCCACCCTTACAATTATTATCCACAACATCCATCTTATTGTGTTTTTTATGCCATATATCTAACATATTATAATTAAGGTGAGCTTGGATCCTAATTATATTATTGATGTTGTGTACATTCATATTAAACAAAGGCTGATATTAACCTCGATAATGGTACAGTGGGGATAAGTGATTGTTCTAGCTAGTCAAACCCTAGGATTGATATTGAGGTGATGCATGCATCCAGAGTTGCACTACTCATGTCCACTTTAGGACATGAATTTTTTTATTTGTATTTGGTAACTTCTGCACAAAAAATATGAAGACATTATTGGTAATACCATCCTATAATTCTTATAGATATGTATAATTATTTTTATCAAGATTTATTGATTTGAAAAAGTTAGAGTGCAAATTATTTGGTTTTTATATGTAATACTATAAGAGATGCCACTTTGACATAACCTATCTACTACTCTAAATATTTCACAAAACTTTGTCTTGATTTTAGGATAATCATTCCTATGATGTCCTTCATGACCACACTCTACATACCATAATCCAAATTTACGTTTATTTATCTCATGCATGTCATCCATTTTTATCATTAAATCATTGTGTTTTGCTTCAACCTTGGAAATAGATAATAAAGTGTCATCATAGTCTTCAATTTTTTTCACATGCAAAACAATAGCTTAGGTGTTAGCCTTAGTAGAGAATTGAGACTTCACAATGGCAAATTCAATTTTTGATTACAACCCTTTTATAAACTAGGTAGTTTTATCTTTGTACTCCATGATGAAATCATTCTTATTCATTAGATATGAATTTTTTTAATCATCTTCCTATACCAATTCTCCATTATGTTGTTCAATCTCATTTAGGTCTTGAATAGTATGACTTGTGAACTTATTAATTTTAAAATTCCACAATTAGATGTTATTTTACTTGTTGAATATATAGTGCATTATTTAAAAAAAAATGAACTCTACGTCTCGACCTACCAAATCCACTATGAGTCCACACATATTTACATCATCACATGTTACTCCCATATCCTACCATCTCATGTCACAAGTTAAAAAGTACTGTTATGGGTCTATAGACCCATCATACTCCATCAAAGGAATAGACATGGCTTTATGGACTACCATATTTGTCATATTTATAATTTTTACTATCAGTGTTTTCAAACTAGTAGCTAATACTATAGATATCTATAAACTACTAATGGTGGCTGCTCGATTCTGCACATTGGTATCTATGATGATAAGTTTTTGTACACTGGTAATTACGATAACATGTTTTTTTCTCACTATTATCTACTACTTCATATTTTTATGCATTAGTTCTTAAATGTGTTTTAAAATAACGATCCAAAATATATCCCAATTATTCTAATGTCCTCCTCTCTAATGTCTTCTTAGTCTTTGCATTAAGTTTACAAAACTTATCTTTTAATTATTTGAAACAACATTTTATTTTCCCTTCCTTTGCACTTTTATTTCTTCTAACTAATGAAAAAATATTTAGTTTATCTCTAAAATATATATTTTATTTAGTTTATATGCATATACTAGAGTGGTGTGTTATTTTATTATTCTCCATGATAATATTATATTGTTTTTTATTTTCATGCTAATAAATCATTACTTAGATACCAATCTTGGTTACCACTTAATATAATTTATCTTTATCTACTTTACCACTTTTATATTTTGGGTCTATCCTATCTTTATTTGGTAGTTCTTTGCTTAGGATTACTAGTCATATCTTTCATCTCAATTTTAAAATTACACTTCATTTCATCCTCTACCCTACTTTATGGAAGGATAACTTGTATATATGTTGGATATAGTATGGATTTGTCCCTTTCATATATTATCATATATTTATATTATTGAACATATTTTCCCATCATAAAGAGTGTGTCATGCAGATATAACATTCCACAACTTGGTAGGCAATATATCATCTAGAATTTATATTGTCCATGACACCATCATCCATTAGAATTATTCTCAAGAAAAATTTCAATAAAATAGGCCAAAATGTTTGGAAGTATAGTGCAAGGATGCCAATTTGTATGAGGATGGAAAATATAGTTAATGTGGAGAGATGTTGACCCCCAATTTTTGGCTAAGTTCAATAGAACATAAGAATCTATGTAAGATAAGACACATCAATGTGAAAATAATTTTTTGATCTAATTAAAATAGTGCACCTCAATAGTATATATGGAGTAATGAATACAAGAATCATATAAAAAATCATACATTCTAGTACCCAATGATGTTTTTGAAAGAAACTCAAGAGGATTTTAGTCAAGTATACAGTGATGACTGAGAACATAAATGCAGGAAAAGAAAATAGAGTTATAAGATTAAAACATTCTAAGTGTGGAAAAGGTAGAGAATTATCTATTGGGAATATCGTTGTGTACTAAACAAGATGATAAGGACTCGCTTGAAACACTAGTGGCAATATTATAAGGTTAGTTATCACAAAGCCTAGATTCACAAGGTTTAGAGGTTGGTTACATAAATAACGTAGTGTAAATATATAAAGAATAATTGGTACTAGATAAAAGCTACAATTTTCACCTTGAAATGACAATTATTTTTTAATAATAGTTAGAATGTAAAACAAGAAATGTCTTCTTCTATAAAAGACTTCCTTGCATATTGAAATGGTTGTTCAATGAATTTTAATGTTTAGAAACTTTACGATATGAGCATGTTCATTGTTATTATTCTTATAATACTAATTCTATTATTTATTGAGCTACATTATGATGTAGCACTACATGTTGTGGTATATGTATATCATTAATATTATATATAATTTGTTGAGGATACTAGTGTTACATGTAATGGATTTTTATGTTTATGTTATGAATTTATTAATCTATTATAGTCTTTTATAATTATTTAATGGATTCCAGTATAAGTTCACTTTTATTTACTAATAAAACAAGCCCTAGTTATTTCTTGTTGTACCTTGGGTGAGTGTGAGATAGTGTCCATTGTGTGATGCATCTATGTAGATAGTTAGAATTATTTGTTTATTTTTCATTAGTGGAGTATAATGATTGGTAAAATCTAGAAAAAACACAAACATAATATATAAAAAATAGATGCAAGATATATAGATTTTTTGAGTATAAATTAATGGCCTTGAGGCTGAAATAGGAATATTGTAGAGGATGCATTGACACCCATGTTGCTTCAAATAAGCCCCCATTCAAATATTCACACCCATTTTCACAATTTATTTTAGACATGTGTATTAGTGATTTGGGATATATCAAGGGATATTTAGTCTATGTATAGGCTCTATAAATCATTTTGAAATTGGATGAGCTCATTTTGTCAATTGATGTTTCATAAGTATTTTACATCTCATTATTTATGTACAAGAAAGTGTATTATCACTAAGGAACTCTTATCTATTAGTTTTGGTCAAATTAAAGGTATTTTTAATAGTTATATATTTAATTAATATATAACATTATGACTCTTAATCATAATAAGAGTGATAAAATCATAGATCTATATGAGATTTATCATCACACCAATTACTATATGATGAAAACTTTGAGGGCTTCTAAGAATATTATGAGTATACAATCATAAATTATATCATTATTAAAAACATATTTTTGAAGTTATAGAATCATACCCACTTGTTAAGTTTGAATACCCAAATATTTTTAAGTCTAAATAAAATTAAATAACTTTATGTTAGTAGTGTTACTTAAATATTGGGATTTTATTGTGAAATAATTTCATTGTGTATTATCCATTATGTTAATATACCCATTAAAAAATAGAGTAATATCCCTTAACCATTTTTGTGATAAAAATATTCTAAAGTAGTTAATTAAGTGTTGTGAAAGTTTTCATATAGCATGAAATTGACATCCAATATTACTAATCCATTATGTGTTATTTGGTGCAAATTTTGGTAAAAAAATTGAATCAATGATTTAGGCACCTAATGCTAGAGGATGACTATGATACTAACACTATAGATGATTAATTTCTATGTCAAATATGTTATTAGTTTCACATTAAATGTAAGGTTTTGTTTTCTATTGTGAGATTATGAATCAAAGATTTAATCACTTAATAAAACGAAAATTTTGTCTATTATAACTATCCCACATGTATAATAATTTAGAGATAATGGAGGTTTTTAAGGAATTCAATGCACTAATATATTTTCCAATCTATAAAAAATTATTTTTTGAAATTCCCCAAGTTAATGTGTTGGCATCTTCCTTTAATTCTTGGCATCAATAATTATGAAAAAACTTAACAACTATATTTAAAATTCAATTAGTTTTATATCTAGTCTATGGAAATAAACCTTGTTTCCAATTGATAGATTTTACCACCCTTCCTTATATTAATTAATCATTTTCATTAATGGAGATTATCAATTAGTATAAGTTATACAAGAGTATTTATATAGAATTTATTGAAATTAGACTTGTTTTTATAGTTATAAGTGATCTTAACCCTTCCCAAAGTCTTTGATGATAGCATTATACACCTTTAATGTAGTTACAAATATTATGGTTTAACCTCAAACTAGGTCGGCCATGGTAGATTTAGTTGTAAAGCGTATTCCATAATTTTTGAACTGCATTGACCTAGGCTGACTTGGTTTTGAAATGTGAGGGAATCAAAGAATACTAAATCAATTCAAGATGATATAATCATAAAATATGGGTCTTGTTATAGTTATGGGTTATAAGGAGGAAGATTTCTTAGGGGATCAAGCATGTTGAAACTATAGTGGATAGAAGTATTATAGATTAGGGAAAAATGTCTCTCATAAAGCACTAATGGTTTTCCCACACCTTCTAGTGCTCCTTTTAAGGCATGCACTTAGAGAGATTGAAGTTTGATAATTTTGTAAAAATGATAAATCCTAATTAAATTATAAAGTTTAAAAGTATTATTGTTTATACATATGCCCCATTTTAAGCTCATCACATGTTAGTACAATGTAACATGGGATGGTGATTTGAGAAAATAATAGAAACACATTAACTAAATTAGATCAAATGGAAATAATAAAATAAATGTTATAAGTTAAATAACTAAAAGAACCATATACATACCTCGAGTGACCTTTATCACTTACTTGTTGCATGTTGTATTTATAGTCTTTATCATGGAGGTTATAGTAACTTCATTAGACAAACCCCATGTATACAAGGGTTAACGAAAAAAACAATCATATAAAAATAAAATAAAAAATAAAAAATTTAATGATAAATTTGTGTACTTATAATAATGGCATGTTGATATGAAAAAGGCTAAGCTAGGACCAAAAGACCAATAATCAAGAAAAAATCAAAGTCTAAAACATAGCTAACAAAAATCTGAGAAAGATAATTCAATAATCAAGAGAGAATATCACAATAAATCAAAGAAAAAATTTTATTCTAACTATGGATGAACAATAAATGATGGATTCATGACATGACTAAATGAAATAGAAAAGAATAAATATATAAATTGGGAAAATATTTAAAAATGAATCTTCTTATTGATGGGAAATGAAATGGTTGGTGGGGAAAAGAGGGTGGCACCAAGGTAAAAATATAATCTTGATTAGAGACAAGACACTTGAATTAAGTTAGAAATACTTATATATATTCAACACTAATGACATTAGATAAGTAAACCTAGCAACACAAGGTTGACCTAACTTAGTGAAGTATAATATTCAGCCCATGATGGCTAGTATGTAATAAAATAGAAATGGACCCACCTTCATACAACATGTTCCTTGTTACTTATTCCCTCTTATAGGGCCATCAGTCTTCTCAAAAGATCGATTAATTACATGATATAATAGGTGGTACTAGATAGTATGTGGTATAATGAGATATCCTACCCTTGTATAGTGGACTACCTCACCCCAATGGAAATCAAATTTATCTTGAGGCCAATTGCAATGTTTAAGATTCCACATGGATAGGATATGTGTTGAATAAATATCATGTATTTTTGTGAACTAACTTTTAAGAATATATTCTTTATTTTTGATCATTGAATTTTGTTTTTGTGATATGTATTTATGAAACAAATATGGGTATATAAAATGACTATCACAAGAGATCTTTCACTTGGTTGCTAGAGAATATAACCTAAATATAATGTATCTAAGACACATAAATTTACACGTGTGAATAGAGTGCAATATCAAAACTGACCTTGGTGTGCCCAAAGTGATTTGGATTATGGGAAATTATTAAGATAGAAATAAAATGAATGGGTTTCTTTGAATCATAAAAAATGTGTAAATGAAGATGGTACACTAAGAAGTAAGGATGAACCATCATCATGATAATTGGTATCTGTGAATGAAGGCATTAGAATTTACCATTATAATTTCACCATAGAATAATATGACTAAATCTAAGTGTAGGAAAACTTGAATCTCAACCATTGCCTTCTATTTTATAGGAGACACATAGTTACTTGGTAAGGAGTAAAGATAATCTTTATAAATAATGAAATGATGGGTGTTTTTTTGTTAGTGTAGGATTTTCCCCACTTATAGTTTTACCTGCACAATTATTAGTTAGATTTTTAGTGTTTTTAAGGTCATTAGGGAAAGATATACTTAGTGTGTTTTATAATAGTGAGTCGAGTTGTTACCTTTCTAGTGACCTAATCTCTCACTATAAAATGTACCTCTTTTCTACTTTTTTGGATAATGTAATAATATGAAATTTAATTTTGATTTGCATTTCTTCACCTATTCATAGGGTTTTCTTATAATCTTGGACATTCAACTATCTTAGATAAATCTGACACGGTATAATAAATATGATCTTATCACTGTTTTACCATTACTAAAATCATCATTGAAATTTTTTTGCATGTATTCTTGTTGGTTTTCATTATTTTTGATGCATTTATAAATTTTAGGGGATTTCATGAAAATTAAGTTTCCAATCATAAAATGGATAACACCATTAGATTTAAAATTTATAAAAACCTTAAAATTGGTTATAAACATAACACAGATTTATAAATAAGGACACGTAGTTGGTAGGGAGTAAGGATAATCATTATAAATAATGAAATGATGGGTGCTTTTTTTTAGCGCATGCCTTTCCCCACTTATAGTTTTCCCTGCAAAATTATTAGTCAGCTTTTTAGTGTTTTTAAGGTCATTAGGGAAATATATAATTAGTGTGTTTTATAATAGTCAGTTGAGTCATTACCTTTTTGGTGACCTAATCTCTCACTATATAATGTACCTCTTTTCTACTTTTTTTGACAATGTAATAATATGAAATTCAATTTTGATTTGAATTTATTCAACTATTCATAGGGTTTTATTGTAATCTTAGACATTCAAATATCTTGGAGAAATATAACATGGTATAATAAATATGATATGATCATTGTTTTGCCATTACTAAAATCATCATTGAGATTTTTTTCAATGTATTCCTGTTGGTTTTCATTATTTTTGATGGATTCATAAGTTTAAGTGGATTTCATGAAAATTCATTTAAATTATATAGATTAAGTCTCCAATAATAAAATGGATAGCACCATTAGATTTAAAATTCATAAAAACTATAAAACTGGTTGTAAACATGACACATATTTATGACATCCATTTCCATCCATTTTTAAAGGGTTTAGGGCTTTTTCAATGATTTTATGCATATTAATATAGTAGGGTTCTCAAATTGGGTAACAAGTTTAGGGGTTTTATGGGTTTTCAAGTTCTCAAGTGGGTATTTAATATTTGTTTGGGGAGCCATACCAAACTTATTGTCTTTTTAGGTTTCTCAATTTTGACAGAGTTTCTAACCCTTACAAGTAGTTTTAGTAGTTTTTGGTCTTGGTCAGACTTTTGATGTAAATAAAATAGGTCCAGGTAGACATTGTATCCTCAAAATGTTTTCACCCTATATCTTTAATTCAGTATAACTCTATACCCCTACCAATAAACTCACTAAAGCTAGACACCCCTACCAACAAGCTTAATATAACTGGTCATCCATGTCTACAATATCACCAAAACCAAATGGAATTATATGCAACATTGTCAAAACCTAATGTATTTATATACACACCTTTTGGAACCACAAATTATACATGCATACCTATCAAAACTTAAAACCCTTATATGAAAACATAATATAATTCATCCCCTATCTGAGCACACTATGAAATTTGACCACCCTATTTACACACTTTGACATCCAAGAGGCTATCAAATTTAATTGCATAAAAAGTGATTCTATTAATTTTAAAATTAAAATAATTTATGGATTGACATCACTTCCATATCAATAAAAATTTTATGAGGGGGAGAGCTCTCATAGATGGTCTTATCCCCTTGGTCATATGCTATCATCATATGAAGGGTCATAATTCTAGATTCCTATAAGTGGAGATTTATCTTAGCACAAAAAATTTTCAAATCAACCAAATGATTTCAATTTTTTTTTGGTTATCTCCAATCAATGATTTTTTTTTTGAATTTATGTTAGATGGAGTTTTTTTTATGTGAGATCAAATATAAAAATGGCTAGAAATTTTAATTGATAACTCCTTTTTGGGTGTTATCTTTTTCAAAAGTGATTATTTTTTTTCGTTATCTACATATTGGTGGTTATATTGGATCTACTATATCTCCTTTCAAACCAACTATTGTACTTTTATGGATGCACTATCCATTGAGTCTGATGTCCCTCTAGTTCTTTATACTTACGCACTAGTATCTCAAGATACATTCTCAGTTGCATGCAACATCTATGTGAGCGTGGTTGTATTGAAAACTATAAGGTTGGGTCCCTCTGATAGATCTAAGGGGGTACTTTGTCATGTTATGAAATTTTATTTTCTCCATTTCTTCTTTATTTTTTGAAACAACCTCTTCTCTACACTATGGACTAAAAATCATTATGTCCTCTCACTCCATTTAACTATCATGAATGTAAATCTAGAATGGAAATCATTTAGAAATTAAATGGATTTCATAACATTATAATGGTAAAAAAGACTAAATTAGGAATAAAAAAAGAGAATTTAAATGGTTTAACCATTATGATAATGTTTGTGGACTATTGTGTCTTTCTATCTATCCTAATCTACTCTTTCACGTAAAATATACTACAAATCCAAATGAACTATGGACCACATAGGAAAATCTATTTAGAAAGTAGGATGTCATCAAAGGCCATAAAATAGAGAATGAGCTCATTAGTTTGATCCTAAGTAAGTTTGACACCCTACATGATTTATTCAAAAAAATTAGCTCTCTAAGGTTGTAGTTAAAACAATGTGGAATAGATAATAAAGATGATCAACTTATTATGTCTATGCTCTCCAAACTAAGTTTAGACTATTATGTGTTTTTACCCACCTTCTATACCACAAAATGCGATATTATAGATGCATAAAAGATGAATTATTTATATTATAACTAACTTGATTTGAGAATAAGATAAGATGATACTTATGGGCATAGTGAAGTCCTCATAGTCTCATGTACTTTTTTGAATAAAGAAAAGGCTTCAAATAATGGGGAGAAAAAATAGAATAAAAAATATAAAGAGAAGGATGTAAATCCTCCCAACCACAAATCAAATAATGGGACCTCTTTTTCCAATGTTAATCCTGACAAAGATAGGATCAAATGTATTTTTTGCTCAAGAAAGTATGATGAAAGCAAATGTTTGAAGAAGCATGTTGACCAACTAAATAATATGTTCAATAAGAAAAATATGAATGTACTTAATTCTTTCAATAATATTTCATCAACCCTTGAATCCTATAAGGAAAATGAGTGTGGTAAATAAAAGGAAAAATATAATGGTAAGGGGGAAGTAAAGGTAAAGTCCCTAGTTTCAATTGTACCTTTGACACCTACATTGGTCATTGACTCTTGTGATTCACATTATATGGCCTCTTCACAAATAGAGTTTAGTTCATTGGAATAATGTGACATGTCATTTATACAATGGGTGATAACACTTATAAAAAGGTTATTCAAGAGAGGGTCTATTTAAGTTACTAGTGTAATGTAAAGAATGTTCTAAGTGTTTTCTTTATTTCAACTAATGACCTATTATTGTACTATATCTCTCACCTTGGTATAATCATGTGAGTTGAGTTCACACTATATTGAGTGTGTGTTATATATGTGCAAAGTGATACTATATTGATAGTGGGAATGTTCGATCATCAAAATCAACATATAACATCTCACACTTTTCCCCTAACTATCCTTTAGATGATTCTCCTTCAGACTCACCTAAACATGATGACATTTATAAGCTTGATCATACCTTAATAGTTATTACTCTTTTTATAACATAGATGACTACATTAGTGATGGGTACAAACCACCATGTCCTTGTCATTTTAAAAATATTTAGTAGTTATTTCATGTTCAACCTACCTTTAGTTAACTTAAAACATTATAGAGAACAAGTATAATTATCTAAGACACATAAGATATCATGCATTCTATTCTATAGTTTCAAGGCATTCCATATCCTTTATTAAATTCTTCTTCCATTGTACTATCCTTTCATAGAGAAATTGGCCCTCCTATCCTTCATGAACAAAACATTTCCTTTTATAGTAATCATACCTTGGTTTAAGACCCATCAGATAGTTGGCAGACACATTCACTATTTCAAGGTGATCCACTCTAAATTTCATCTATTTTTGATCAACAATCACTTCTGAGAAATCCATTGTAGGGTACATGATGGATATAGTTAGTTGTATACACTAGTGGAGATTTTTATCCCTCTTTTCTTATTTTATATATTTTTGAAGAGGGATTTTTTCCTATGTTTTTTATAATTATGTTCACACTATAGGATTTTCATTGTGTTTGGATATCTTATCAAGCCTCATCATCTAGACCCAATTCTGTTATGCACCTAAGCTATGCTTCAGGAGGGTTTTTAGTTTAGGATTTTTTTCTTACATTTTTACCTACATAGTTATTAGTCAGGTTGCTTATGGTTGTTAAGGTCATTATGGGAAAATACACTTAATGTGTTTTCTATTAGTGAGTTTATTTTTTACCTTTTTGGTGATTTAGTATCTCACTATATAATATACCTCTGTGTTTTTTTGCTAATGGAATATTATGAAGCACTCTATTGATTTTAATTTTCCTCTCCTACTCATAGGGAATTTGTGTAATCATGGATGTTTAGATATATTAGAGAAATTCAACACCTTTAAGGAGGGTGATCTCTCAGTTCTTACAGTGAAACTCACAAAGTGAAGAGTCAATATGCATGATTGATAAAAATGAACCAAATGTTAGACAAATTTATATAAAATTAACTAAAGACTTAAAAACTCTAAAAATAATAAAATATGTGTTTTATGAGGAATAACTATGTCTTATTCATGGTTTTATGATGTAAATCAACAAATTAAAAACCAAGTGGTGTTTTAAAATAAAACACAGAATAAAGGACTAAAGCTATGGACTAAAGTTGATGTGTAAAAAGAGAAACCTAGAGGTCAAGAAATAAGTTTAGTCTACGCTACACAGTATAAATTCTAAGTACTACAATAAATGTTAGCTCTAGATTATATATAATAGTAAGTATAAACATGCAATTAAAGTATACTAGGATAGAAATATAGATATGAAATTTAATTAAGTAAAGTATTTCTTTAAAAATTAAGCATTGGTTAATTTTTGAAGATTTGTCATTCATTAGTTTGTAATTTATAAGTACTAGGTTCAATAATTTACATGACTAGCTAAGTACCCCACCACATTTTGGCATATTTACTTTATTTATCATGGGTGTAATATAACTTAAGAACTAAGTCTCTAAAATTGAAATGATGAAGTTCAAATTTTTTTTAATGTTTTTAGCAATGTGTGTTTTATTTTGTCAATTGTGTTGAAATTATAGGGCATACAGTCATGATTCATTAAGATCTTCATTAGTAATGATGGCACAAAGACAATTTTTCAAGGATGGCAACTCAATTTAAAGTGGTAAGATAGCTTTAGAACCATATACTAATGAGAAGGGAGTTGCCCTACTGGTAGTATGAATGATGGTATGATAAGTCCAAAGTGCACAATAAATCTTGAGATAATAGTTAAAGTGAAAATAACTAATAATAGTTTTCAAAATTTGTTATGGATTGTGATTTATCTTGACCATTTCAGTGAGGGTGATATGGTGTGATAAATTTATGTGCAATCTTGAATTTTTCACATAGTTGTTTCATGTCTTTATTTTTAAAATTTCCACAAATGTTAGAAAATATGGTTTGAGGAATCCCAAAATGACATATTTTTTGATTAATATTGAATTTTAAAATATTATTTATATTAATGTTCATAATATAAGGAACTTCAACCCACTTACTAAAATATTTTGTGGTAGTAATGATGAATACATGGCCATCCATTGATCTATGCAATTTTCTAATGAGATCTAATCCCCACATATAAAAAGTCCAAGGAGACCCAAGGTTTGAGGTTAAAATAGAGAAAAATGAATGTAATCATCATAAATTTGGTAAGGACTACATTTTTTTAGTGAATTTAATGGTATATTTTTCAATAGTAGGCTACAAAAATTTCATGCATAGGCAATTATGGGTAGTAATGTGTCCTCTACAATGGCCACAATAAATGCCCCAATGTGCTTGACCCAAAAGGGTAAGAAATTATTCTTGAGTAACACATCAGAGCAATGTATCTTAATTTTTGTGATAAAAAGGGATATCATATCAAATGATGTATTTACATCCCTGCTTATGAATTCAGGTATTTTCATAAGAGTCATCATCTAGAGGATAAGTATGATGCTCAGTGAATTATACGATGTTTGTTTACCATGATTTATGTTGACTAGTGACAAAATTAATATGGTAGATAAGAGAGTCCTTATTATATTGTAAATTAGAGATCAATTTCCTCTTGTGAACAAAAATTTATGAATTATGAAGTAGTTGATGAGGGTGAAAGAGAGATGTCGATGAAAAAAATTATCTATGGCATTTTATTTTCATGAGATTGATACAATAATAAATGATTTAAATTATTTTTCAAGAGTGGTATCATGTTGATGACATGAGATGATATCTTCACTTTTACATTGATAATCACCATTAACCTAATGATGTATAAGTTATGAATCTCCTAGGGGAAGTAATTATGATATGTCTAAATCAATGTTTGTTTACATCCCTGAGATGAGATACTCATATTTTTACATGCTACTTGTGACTTAAAACATTAATTTATAAATCTAAAGGAGTGATTTTACCATGGGGGTTATCAAATACACAACCTACCCCAACTCTTTAAGATATTTGGCACCATCAGAATAAAGTGTCTAGGTGTCTTCATATAAGTCAATGGTAATTTTTGGTAAATCCTCAATGATAAACATGGATATAGATGTATAAAGAGAAGTGTCAGGTTATTCCAAGTTTTGTCTTCTTGTATTAATTAAAAAATTCTATAAATAATATTTAAGTCAAATAGATTTATTAGGACCTTTGAATAAATGACTTTATCATCAAGAAGGTTTTCCTAAAGATTATTACTAGTTGATATAGGGGAAAATACAATTTGATCATAAATATCGTAGTCCATAATTAATTTTTACATGACTATTCTTAAGTCAAATTAGTTTAATAGAACCATCCATTTTCCCATTCTATCTCTATGTAATAAAACATTGGAGAATAAATGTTAAAATATATCAAAATGTATAATAACATAAGTAGTTTGATAAATTGTCTAATGTCAAAGCTTTTTAGTAGTGAAATATATAGAGAGGAAATCATGTTTGACCTTTATGTAATGTATCAAATTTATATTAAGTCATGAATGATATAATATTTTGTGTATAATCAACATGTTTCATCTTATTGAGTGAGCATTTCACCAACTAATATAAGGGTAGATGAAGTGTAAAAGATGAGTGCAAGATTGTTAGAAGGTGGTCAAAGAGTAGGATGATGAAGTAATGATTACTTCATGTTATTAGGATATTCTTGACATGATCAGTCCATTAAAGATTGATACATTACTTATGGAGTGAATCTAACAAATATATTTACTAAGCCTTATAAAAAAAAAAACATTATCTAATTACCTTGATTTTACCAAGATATGTGCATATATATATATTGGAATGAGGAATATGCATGTTCACTATATCTTTTATTTTAGTGCGATCATCATAAATCCATTTGAAAGAGATTATAAATCCTAAGTGTTTATCATAATTAACACTCAAAAGACATTTATAGGGATTAATTTTATCTTTATATTTTATGAGTCAATAAAATATGATAGCAAGGTCATGAAGATTATTTTCACAATGCTGAGATTTTGAAAAAATAACATCTACATAAGTTTCAACTATTTTATAATTAATGTCATTAAAAAAATGGGTCATTTCACATTGATAAGGAAGTCCAACATTTTTTAGGTTGAAGGGCATTTTATATTAACAATAAGTTTATCATTCATTGGTGAAAGTATTTTTATGTCAATATTTAGGAGTGATATAATTTTGATTATATCCTAAAAATAATCCGTGAGAGATAAAATTCCATATCCAGTCATAGAATCAACAATGACATCAATTGATGTTAAAAGACAATTATCCTCAAGACATACTAATTAAATATTATAAAATTATATATATATATATATATATATATATATATATATGTATATATATATATGTATATGTATATATATGTATATGTATATATATATATGTATATGTATATATATATATGTATATGTATATATATATATGTATATATATATATGTATATATATATATATGTATATATATATATGTATATATATATATATATATATGTATATATATATATATGTATATATATATATATATGTATATATATATATATATGTATATATATATATATATATATGTATATATATATATATATGTATATATATATATATATATATATGTATATCTATATATATATATGTATATATATATATATATATATATATATATATATATATATATATATATATATATATATATATAATTTTATAATATATATAAAGTGAATCTATTGAGAACAAAAACAATGTTCGAAACCCATTCTAAATAATCTACATGTTTGCTAAATTTACCACCCAAAATATTTATAATTTATTTGTGACATAGGGTAAAAAAATTATGAAGGAATTTTCAATTAGGATAGGTGATAGTGAAATGGATCATAATATTAGGATTGATACCAGGTAGATATTAGTATTAACAAGAAAATGATAAACATTACTTATCAAATAAAAGGCTATAATTATCATGTTCTTTAGGAAAAAATTATTTAGATTGAGAATGGGGAGTATTCATGGTACTATAATTAATTACAATAATTTATTTAATAAGGATGTCATTTCTGTCTTGTAAATGATATGGAATTGGAGGAATCTTGGAGAAAAGATGTGTTTTGTTATCAGTGCTAGCAAAAAAAAATTTGAATCAAGGACTAGTTTTTTGAATATGTCTAAGCTTGTGATATTGGTGAATAACTTGATGGTTTATAACACGAATGAGCTTGAAGATAGCTTCATCACTAGGAATCATGGATAAAGATATAAAATATTTGAGATCCACCTTAAGATCAATGAATTGATTACCTTTGTTACCATAATCATAATGTATTTAAATTACAACAATAGTCGTAACATCTAAGGTAATGTTAGTAGGCTAGGTATAAGGTATCAATTCTAGTTTGAATATATTAGGTTAATAAAAATAATCTAATATATTGATGTTAGTTAAAAATTGCCTTAATTATTTTATATATTTATAAATAATAAGAATATGATTGATTCTATCAAATTGGTCAACATAGGTGACTGAAGGTGATAAGTTTTAACTGGATGATTTGACTATGTTATGTTGGTCTACATAGTTGAACAAATGATAATCAGTGTGAACACTATCAATTTGGTAGACAACATAGTCATAATCATAAGATGGATAAATAGTGTATGCATATGTTTCATTAGGGAAATCATTATTGGATATACCTATGTTATTGAATGTGTATGAATACATATTTAAAGGATTCTGAAAGCGTTTGGCTACTCAATATTCATTATAACTATAACAATATTATGTGTAAGATATTTCATATGCATTACATAGTGAAAGAATTTTAGTAGTATAATAAATTAAGTGAATGGTAAAATCTTGTGGAAGTAGAGAAGGAGGGATTCATTCCATTATATAGGGAGGTAATTGAGTGGTATGTAAATTAGGTTTTAAAATTCATTAGGTTCATCATCATCATCATAACATTTAATAGTGACATGTAAATTATAATGCATGTTTATGATTTAAAGAAGAAGATGACTATTAATATGAGAAAAAATATAAATTCAGTATTGAGATTTAGGATATGGAAGTTAGATACTTCAAGCATTTAGATTTACTTCATGCCTAAAATGTTTGTCATTACATAAACCTTTGATAAGTTTGCTAGTTTAATATGTGATACCTCTCATACAATAGGTCAATGGATAACCTATAAGCATGTTATAAGTTAAAGGAAGATCAAAGACATTAATTTTGGATCAAATTTGTTTTGGTCCAATTTTGAGAGGGATCCAAATAAAACCAAGAGGTTTTTTTATTGGTTTAATCAAATCCTAACAAAATGTGTTTGTTTGATATTTTCTTTAGAGTATCTAATTTATTAGATTATATAAATAAAATTATAATTAATTCTTGTACCTTCATCTACCAAGACTTTTATTATTAAATTATTAGTGATTAAAATTTTAATAAAGAAGGGGGGATCATCAACTCATAAAATAATTTCATCATTAATTATAGCATCCTTAAGAAATTTTATGGAGGGTTTTGTTGAAGGATAAATTGTTTAAATATAATGGAACTATATAGGTGAAGGACCATTAGACAATAAAATAGTCATCTCAAAATAATTAGATGAGGGTTCTTTGATCTCTTACAGTTGTTTTATAGGGAACTTGTGATGATAAGGGGAAGTTTTGAGTTATTCCATAAGAGGGATTTTGAAAGGCATTGGATTAAGTTCCTCTAAGAAATTACAATGGGTTTTAGAAGAGGAAGAACTAGCATGAGACTTGGGTTGATTAGAGGTGATATTATTGGTATGGCTAGAAGAGCTAGGTTGAGGTTTTGATTATGTATGATGCTCACCACTAGTAATTGGTTATAAAAATGACATAGGAGTAGTTTTAGTGTCTTTAAAAATTAATTCCTAAGTATAAGGATTCATTAGTTTGGAAAAAAAATACTTTTGACTATATTTATAATCATAATTTACTTTAACCGAGTTCACATACTAATAGTTATTATAATATTGATCATAATTAGCATTAAGAACATTAAAAATTCCATTTTTATGTTGTCTATTTTAATTAGTAAAATATTTTTGAGATTTTTAAGCTATGTATTTCAAAATATTCCTTTTTTGATAAACTTTAATATAATCATTATGATGAGTCTTAATCTAAATATAATCATTAAAAAAATCATCACATAATGTGAATTAGACCATAAATTTTATATTTGCATGACATGTCTCATAAGAGTGATCAATATTGGAATGGAAGTAAAAAACAATTATGAGGATCATACCATGAAATAAGAACATTAATGTGAATGAAAGTTTTAGATGGAGGTAATAACTTCCTCATTTACAACATGCTCAAGCTCAAGGGTGGTTGGGAGGGAGTTTCAATATCTAACTGGTTTGTTCCTATTTTGGTTTGAGAAGGTTTAGATTTAGAATTAGTGGTTATCAATCAATATTTTAAGTTTGGTAAGAATCCTTGATGAGAATATGATAAAGTTAAAATTTATTCATGACAAAATATTGTCTTTTGGATGGATCAAAATCAACTTCTATATTTTTAGGAGAGATAATCTTAACCTTCTATTTAAGAGAAGGTTTAAGGTAATTGATAAAGAGTTTAAAAATATTATTATCACTCATGTTATGATCTACTTTGTGAGCTAACTATTACTATCATTTACTAAAGATATGAGTATATTCATTAAGAACTTAACATTAACATAATGGCTAAGGCTATTTTCTAGAATCTTAGTGTGTTGAAACTACTCAACTTGAGAAATGACTAAATCTTCTACTTATAAAATGGAATGTTGAGGGAGTTTATTATACCATTCTATATCATCTTGCATAATTTTTTTGAAAATAAATTTAATAGTAGGAAAGGTATTAGTTTTGACCCATTCCTTCTAGATATTACAAAAATATCTGACTAAAATAGTTGGGTTATTAGTCCCATCATATGTAATGCTAGAGAAATGTTTATTATATATATATATATATATATATATATATATATATATATATATATATATATATATATAATGAATAGATATAAAGGTTCATTTGAGGATTTTTAAGCAATTTTATATGCATAACCAATTGAGGGATGATATTCGTGTTATATCTCAAAGAGAAGGTGGCACAAAATATTGATTGTGTTCAAACATTTTGATAAATGGTTGATTTTCCATTTGTAGGATATGATTTTACTTTTAGGGCATTTGGGAACTATTAGTTATTTGCATAAAATTTATTTATTGAATCATTTGTGCACTAATTTGAGTTGTATCAATAGGTGGATTTTAATTAGCGGTAGGGGCTAGAACCCTAGTATTATAAAGAGGAAGATTCCAAATATTGGTAATAAGAGGATTTCCTAGAGTGGTGTTTCTATGTTTAGTGGTAGGAGGATTCCATTGAGGTGGGTTTCCAAGGTTAGTATCAATTCTTCCAATATTGAATTATAGAAGTCTAGATAGTTTACCATTAATGTTAGGGATATAAAGGGTATTGCCATCAAGGTTTTTGAAGATATGAGAATTATCTAGATCATTATTTTGAGTTATTTCAACCATGTTATAGTTGAAATATCTAGAGGGATGTTGGGAGTATTTACACCATGAAGTGTTGTATTTAATGGAGGATAAAGTAGGTAGTAAATAACATGCCATGTAAAATATAAATTGGTTGAGACTATCAAGAAAAATTATAATATTGATTTCATGATGCTAATTGGATTATAGAATTGATAGAATACATGATTGATTACATCAAATGAATGTTATTATCTTGATATGATATAATAGTTTAGATAAGATATGCTAATTCAATGTAGTAACTCGATCGATAAAGTGTAAGGAAAAATAATTGAAGATAGTGGCTTAAAAAAGACTAGAATCTAGATCATCCAAGGTTGATATAGTGAGAACAAAGGAATACCACATAGAAAATAATTATACAAATTAGGTCAATGAATTTCAAAATCTAGGTATGAAAGAATAAGGATTTGTAAATTTGATATGTCAACTATGGTTGATGTAGTGATAGGATTGACAATCAAGACACATACTATATTGAGATAGGTTGATGTAACTAGTAAAGGATTTATGGGACTAGTGATGAAAAATGTACTATATCAATAGTGGTTGATGTAGTTATATAGACTGAATTAAAAAAATCATATCAATCTTAGTGAATCTAGTTAAAAATGAGAAAATTTTAATAGAATTAGGAATATGTTGTAACAATTCAGATGATATAATGTGATAAAAATAATAAAAATAAAATTAAAATTAGTAGACTATATCGAACCTGATTGATGCAGTCTATTCACACACATATAATTATATCATCATTGGCTAGTGTAGTTGGACCATATAAGATAAAATTTTATCAAAAATAGCCAATATATTATGAAATATATAATAAAGTAACAAATACACAATTAGAAATTTAACTTTCCTTTATGATTATTTATCTAAAAATAAGATCAATTATATGTAGTAAAAGAATTTATTTGATAGTGTGAGATTTTATACATAATCATTTTTTCATTGGATAGTGTTGGTCCAATGTTTCATAACACTAACTATAGAGGTAAAATCGAGTCTATATCCAACTATACTTGGTTTGAAGGTAAATATTAATGTAAATTATTTAGGTGATATAGTCTTCTTAGGGTCAACACAAAACTAAATAGATGGTTGGTTTCTTAGAGTTTAATGAAAATGAGAATCCTAGATCTTTATGATCTATTGTGAGGCCCATAGAAACTAAAATATGTGTTGATATCTATACTATTTATATGAGTATGAGGGAAATCCCTTCACACCACAATCTCTATAAAAAATAGACAAGGATTATAAAAAAAACACCACATAGCCCTTCATGATGATACCTAAGTAGTTTGAAAACTTTTGGAACACAGTTTCTAGAGAAATCCAAAAAAAAAAGGTCAACATCTAAAATCAATAAAAAAATTTAGTGAATTGAAATAAATAAAAATTTAACTTGAAATAAAATGTTTGATTAATTTTTGGAAGGGAAAATTATTTTTCCTTGCTAATGTTTAAAAATTAAAATTATTTTTCCTTACATAACTAATATTTAATATATCATGATGTGACCAAATGGATATGTTAAGCCAAGAAAAAGGATCACTTATGTCATAAAATCAATGCAGAGGGTTACAAATCCTCTATGAAAAGTATAATGAAATAACCCTAATTAGGTCTCATAACATGAAAATTAATCTAACTAGTATTTCCAAAATTGCAACACAAATAAAAGGGATGTTAAACTAAAAGGGGTAGGGAACTGAAGTAGGTGAATGTGGATTAAGGTTACCTAAAGTGGGAAATGGCAAGTTATAAGAATCTTATAGACATAATAAGTATAAGTGTATAAGAGATTCAAATGTGTTATTCATATATTAAATCTAGTAATTATACAACATCTATTTATAAAATGAAAGAGATAGGGTTAGAATATACTTACCTTGAGCAAAACATGTTGAGCCTCAATGTCTTCCTTGGCTAATGGTGCTCTACAAGAGATTGTGCTGGTTGTCAGGATAATGAATGTCTAATTGATCACTACTACTATTACATCAAATACCCCAAAAGTCATATTTTTAGCCTCTAAGACATTATTTAAATGATGTTATCAACAAATGGTGATTTTATCATATTTGTGAACAATGACAATATGAAAATGAATCTTCCTCAAAATGTATCTTCCTCTCTATTTGATTATAATGGGACTTGTGTTTATTTTTGTGAGTGATCCTAACCCTTTTATAATTTTTACTTGATGCAATTATCCAATATCAATGCAGTTAAACATATGATGGTTTAACCTCAAACTAGGTTAGCCAGGGTGAACCTAGTTGAAAAGTAAATGTTGTAACTTTAGAACTAAATCAACCTAGGTTGATTTAGTTTGAAAAATGATGACTTAATGAATACTAAATCAATTTGGTCTAATAGAGTAAGAAAATATGGGTCTTTGTCTAGTTAGGGGTTATAATGAATAACGTTTCTTATGGGATCAAGTTTGGGTGATTTGTAGTGGATATAGGTAAAATGGATTAAATAATAATGTCTCCCATGAAGAACCAATGGTAAGCCCAACACTTTCCCAGTGTTGGGTAAAGAACAAGCTTACTAAAATTGTAAAATATAGTTTATTAACATGTGTATTAATTGATATATTTTGTTTTTTATATAATATTTTCTATGTATTCGACCTTTTTAAAGCATAAGCATAAGTGAAAAAATTGGAAGAGTCACATATTTTAGGCATATCAAAATGTTTTAATATGAAGAGACAAAACTAAGTAAAAATCTATCTATAGCATTCACATGTAATTGTATATGGTTCTTAATGTGATAGATATTAATACAATTATTCTAAAATGTTTTTTCCTAAATATCTTTTTATCATTTTTATGTTCCCAGTGAGTATTTTATTTGGCTTAATCTAGTTACTATATAAGTATATGCTAATTATTAAATATTTAATAAACTTATGTTACTTTGTGCATAAATATATTTACTTTGTTTAATGAATACCTTCAATATAATTATGGTTATGACTATGTTCTATTATTATCTCTGTGCAAGTTATCCTTGAATTAGCATGTTCTATAGGTCTTACTAAAACCTTTACTAACAATCATGAAGTGATCATGTAATTTTGCTGAATATGTTTAGGTGGTTTATAGGACAAAGGGATATATAGAGATGGATCAATGAAAGAATTAAAAAAAAAATTGAAGAGGAAGGAAGAAGAATAGGAAAAACTATGAAATAATTTATTTAAGAGCATATCTATGGTGAAATATATGAAGTATTTTGGTGGGAATCAAAAAAGCTATTAGCTACCTAGTCATCCATATTAGAGTAATTTTTTTCCAACCACACAGTATGAAACTCATAGCTTTGTCAGTGGAAAAACCTAAAAAAATACAAAACTTAGAAACTAATTGGATATGTGTAGTAGATTAATGGACAAAGACTACTATTAATAGGTATATGACCAAATTTGATGTTCAATTTTATTTAGATTTTGAAATTACACAAGATAAATTTATTAGTGGAAATTGTGGGAAGTTTCTTTAATGACTACCTACTCTAATTCAATATTTTTGGTTTGTGAGAAGGCCATAGCACCCACTCCTTCCAACATTGAGTAGTCACTTCAGGGCTTATGAGAATGTGTGTGATGTAAGAGTGAATCATCCAAAATAGATTAGAGAAAATTGAACTTGAAACTATGATAATGGAATATAATAAGAGATAGAGTGAAAATAAGATTTTTCCTTTTAGAAAGAGAACCATGGAAATAGAGGATATGGAAGAAATTGAATAATCTAGACTTAATTTCAAGAAGTATGAATAAGGTAGAAGATGTTGGAGAAAGAGGATCCTAGAGAGGGATTAAGAATGTGTTTAGAGTAGAGTAGATGTAGAGTGGGAAGGAAAATTTCTTGAGGAAGAGGGATATACATTTGTGAGTGGTGAGAAGATGGAACAAAGTGAAAGTGAAGAAGAAAGTAGAAAAAAGTAGTTAAAAGATAGAATTAGTTCACAGTTAAGAGGAAAAGTTTTTAGATTAATAGAAGAATATTGGTGAGAAGAAATTATGCATAAGCACAAAAATATGTTAGGTTTAAGATCATAATTTTAAAAAGTTTAGGATATATATCATTTGTTTTTAGAGTATGCATCCCTCCATCCCAATTATTCAATAGTTAGAACACCAAGAGGAAAGGAAATGAAGGAAGGAAGCTGATTTGAGTCATTTATAGATTAGTTTGGAAAGCTTAGTGTAGAGATAAAGAAGATATTTGATAACTTGAGGCTGGAAGAAATTGGATTTAATTTTTAATATAGTTTTAAAACACCATTAATAGTACATAGAAGTTTATAATCACATTGACCAACGCATAATAACCTACAGTCACAATCACTAACACATAAAAACAAATAGTGTTGGTCCTTACAAGTAAACCAAAAATATATTATAGTCCAGTAGTGTTTGTTGTGTTGACACTAAATAATGGTTGTATGAACCTTGATCAGTCTCTGTTAACCTATGACATGAAGTGGTAATCCAAAAGAATAATTGTTGATGATGTGAATAAGTGTGAGATTGGAGGAGCTTTATTAGGTCATTGTTTGGATTTTATTTGTAAAAGATATATAAATAACATAGATTTTGAGTATGTTAAAATGAATTTAACAAAAAAAATCAAAATGACGAAGTGTGTAAGTCAAACTATTTAGGACATAAAGGAGATTAGGTAGTGTAGTGTAGAATTTGTGTGGGACTATGAGCGTAGATTCTTAGATGTAATGAATAAAATTGATTTTTTAATGGAAGATAATGATAATTCTACCTATTTCATATAAATCATGCTCTCAAAAGTTAGATTTTTTATTACATAGTCTCAATTCATAATAATGGTTGATGCTCAATCTATTACATTAAGAGTAGAGAGAATTGATTATTGTGGAGATGTTCCAAATAGTGGATCTAAATTGGAATAAAAGATAGAGGCTTTCATGAAAAGGAGTAATTAAATGCATGAAAAATATAGATATAAATTAGGTGTATGGTGTATGTAATGTGGGTGAGAGGGACATCATAAGAATGATAGTCCTAATCTAAAGTCATAATTATATAAACTCTATAGAGTAGTATGGCATATAGCTACTAAATGTCATCTTCTAAAAAAATACATTCAAAAGTCTCAAGGTTTATACTAAATTTTTTGTAAGTCAACTAACCATGATAAAAACATTTATTGAGATTTTTAGGAATTAAAGAAAGATATTCTAAGAATGTATTCTTGGTTATAAAACAACAATTACCTATTGTGAAGTAAGGACTCTTATGCCTAGAGGTAGAAATGGTGAGTGTGGCATAAGGTAGTCCGACATGGTTAGCCTTATCACCTCAATATTAATATCAGCCTAGGGTATATCTTATTATAATCCATCATTTACACAATACCAATACCAATCTTTATGCAATAATACACGCCTATAACAATAGAAATCAAATTGGGATCCTATTTCACCACAACATTAGTATGAAGGATATAATACACAACAACAAAATCAAAGAGGATTTTATGGGTTTAAATCATAATATTAATTTGATAAATAGAATATAGAATGTTATAGAGGAGGATGTATAGGTGAATACCAAGGTAGATATCAAGGTGGTCACAACAATGATAATAGACAAGCTTTCCAACCCATCTAATACTATTCATGTGGTGAGTATAATCATTTTACATGAAATTATCCTACTAACATACAAAGACAAATATATTACATGTATTTTAGAGTAGAAGGGCTGCATTAAATGGAAGATTCTTCTATTTTGGATAAATAGAGAAAAGAAGAAATAGTGTGCAAGCTAGACATGATTAATACATAGCCTAAATGAAATACAAATTCTTGTCTTGTAATTATGGATCAATAGATTTAAATCTTGAAATATTTCTTGGTTAAATTATGAATTTATTGTTGTTTCCAAATCCTTTTCCAACCATAAAATATAAACATTTTCACTCTTTGTAATGCATTGTATACTACAGAATTATCCTCTTCAAATATATAGGTCTAGATAAAATAATGTTGTATCTACACACAAAATTTAGTATTCCTGTTGCATTTTTGATGCATGTACCATATAGTTACAAGAGGTTATAGTGTATGGCTAGAAATGGGCATTTAGTATTTTAGTTCCACCCCTTGCATAAACCATATGTCTAAACATTGATTCACACTCTACTCTAATAGTGCTTGGCAACTAAAATCATGCATGAAATTATTCAAACATTATGTCTCATTCTAATTTTGAGTCTCTATGCACTTCCTACCATGTCAAAATGATTTCATTTAAGGCATAATTGAGTGTACTAACCCACTAATCTAAATTTTTTACATGGTTATCCAATATTAATATAAATTGTGTAAGATACCCAATCATAAAATACTATGCTAGTTGACATTTGATAGTAAAAACATTCATAAATATCTAATTTCATGGTTTCCTCAAACCCAATTCAACATATGTGTGTCTAAATCACCATTGATTAAATATATTGCTTCTCAAGGTAATATGTATTCTCGAGCTGGCTCTATATAGTCCATGGTGGTTTAACCCCCATTATATAATAATTACACTTCAGACTTAGTCAGAGATTTCATTGATGGGAAGGGCATTATTCAATTTGAAACTTTTGGGCTCGAGACTTTATTATTACTAGATTAGAGAGTAATTTATCTATATATTGTTTAAGTTATGGTATCAAGAATTAATAATTTGTAGCTCATAGAGAATTTTAATTTACATATGTTCTTACTTTTAAGCATTTGTTATCTATCTATGCATAAAAAGAGTCTGTTTATTTTAGGACAATATAAGGTGTTTTTATTTTTTTCAAGGGTATAACCACTATATTACCCCCTTGGTGTGCCTCTGATTGATTTCACATTGTGTTAATGATCATTTGGCCATCATATGTCCATTTATTATGCATCGAAGAAGGATAATGAGTGTCATTTGTCTTTATATTAATGACCTTAATGTATCGTTGTAGACTCAACATAATAACCTTGATTTCCACATCCTCTAATCAACCAATGTGCTCTACTCCATAGTCTATAAGACTAAGAGTAAAATGGATATAACGTAAAGCTGGTTGATGAATAGTATCCCAAGTAGATCTGAAATCATATTAATAGTGATCTTAAAATAGAATACTACATTAGGTGTATTATATCCTACAAGATCAATGTCCATATAGGAGTAAACATCCCAAGAATTTTTAGGTTTCAGGTACCAAACAACCTTTTAGTATGATGTTAGCCTCATTGTGCACATTTTAGAATATTATGCAATAGATTGGTAATTTTATATGATATTTCCTTATTGCATAATGTACCTAGTAGATCTAACAATTTTTTTAAAGTATTTACAACACCTTCTTGCCTCATTATGTGCAAAATTTGTCCATATATGTGCATCAATGATTTTAGTATATCCCTCCAAAGCATTCTGATGCTACATATTTTATAGGGCTTGGGGTGTTTCATACATTAAATTATTCTCTCATGTAGGATCAAGATATTTATCTAGTTAAGCTTTTCTAATTCTTTGACTTGTGGGCATTTCCAATGGTGGTACTTCTTTCTCTATGTAATAATTTCTCTATGTAATAATTCGTTATCTCTTAGTTCTGTATTTATCATTTTCACATTACACATTAGCTTTTTTTTTCCAACATTTTAGTCTTCAATTTTATGCATGCCTTCAATTTTATTGTAAACATAATATATTTATCTCTGTAGATTATAGGGGAAATTTTAGGCATAGTGATTGTATTTTCCACTTAAATAGAACTATATGGGCAAGTGATCTTGCCAGTTATCATTTTTATAAACTCCTTAATATCTACATAGGTATCCTCATCTATATACTCCTATATATCATGTCTATTCTAATAGAATCCCCAACCTTATGATTGTTGTCTACTATATCCTTCTTATTATGTTTGTTGTACCCTATATCCACCATATTATCATTGAGGTGATCTTGGAGCCTAATTATATTTTTGATGTTGTACACATACATATTAAACAAAGGCTAACATTAAAATTGATATCGGTATAGTGGGGACAACTGATTATTCTAGTTATTCAAACTTTGGGGTTGATATTGAGGTGATGCAAGGATCCAACCTAGACTACTTTGTGTTGCACTAGTCATTTCCACCTTTAAGACATGAATAATTTGAATTGTAGTTGATAAGTTCTATGGAAAAACTATGAATACATTCTTGGTAATACCTTCCTTTAATTATTATAGATATATCTAAGTCTTCTCATTAAGATTTGTTTATTTGAAATGTTTAAAATAAAAATTATATGATCTATGAATGTACTATTATAAAAGATGGCACGTTGATATAGCTTGTCTAACTACACTAAATATGTCATAAAAATTTGTCTTCATTTTAGGACAATCATTCCTATGATGTCCATCATGACCACACTCTATATACCACAAGCATAATTTAGGGTTATTGCTCTCATGCATGCCATCCATTTTTATCATAAAAGCATCAGTTTTTGTTTCAACCTTGGAACCGGATACTACAATGTCTTCATAGTATTAAATTTTTTTCCACATGCAAAACAATATCTCATTTATCAACCTTAGTAGATAATTGAGATTTCACAATGGCAACTTCAATTATTTATTGTAGCCCTTCTACAAACTAGGTAGTTTTGTCTTTGTAATCCATGATGAAATCAATCATATTCATCATATCTAACAATTCATGATCATATTCCCATACCAATTCTCCATTATGTTGTTGAATATACTTTAGGTCTTGAATAGTATGAATTGGGAACTTAATAAATTTAAAGTCCATAATTAAATGTTGTTTCACTTTTTGAATATCTAGGGCATTAATGTATTTTTTACAAATGAGCTCTAAGTATCAACCTACCAAATACCCTATGATTTCACACATATTTACATAATCATATGTTACTTTATTAATCTACCATTTCATGTTAGAAGTTAAAAAGTACTATTTTAGTCTTATAGAACCATCATACTACATCAAAGGCATAAACATGTATCTATTGATTTCCATATTTTCACATTTATAATCACTACTATTAGTGTTTTCACACTAGTAACTAATACTACAAGTATCTAAAAACTATTAGTTATATTATGATGATAGTTTTTTGTGTACTGGTAACATTGATGACATGTTGTTACTCACTATTAACTACTACTTATTTTTATGCATTAGTTCTTAAATGTGTTTTCAAACTAGGATCTAAAATATATCCCAATTCTTCAAATTTCTTCCTATCTAGCATCTTATTATTCTTTTCACTAAGTTTATCGAACTTCTCTTTTAATTATTTGAACCAACTTTTTATTTTCCCTTCCTTTACACTTTTATTTGTTATAACTAATGAAAAATTGGGATCAAGGGATGCATGTTAATAAAATTAAACATATGTGTCTTCAAATTATTTTTTGTGATATTGAACCTATGATATTTCTATGTTTATACATAATCTCTTATAATGAATATTGTTCTATAGGTCTAAACAATATCTTTCATATTAACTATGATCTACTTTTATTCTCTATATATTTTACTATTATCCTTCTTTCTTCTTCCTCTTCAAATTTATTTGAATCCTTTCTCTCTCTACTTCCTTCCTCTTCCATATTAGGACATTCTCTTTCTTTTTCCTCATCTTGTCTACCTTATATACATCCCACATCCTACATAGCCTCTCTCTGGGATTTCCACTCTTTAACATCCTCTACATTATTCCTACTCCTATTCATAGTTAATTTTTTATTACTTAATTGATTCCATATCCTTTATTATCATAGTTATCTCTCTAATCTTATAATTTTATTCTCACTTTGGTCCTCTACATCTTTCATATTTTAGATTCAGGTTCAAGTTATTCTACTCAACTCTATATCATTCACTTCTACATCACAGGCATCATCGTAAGACTTGAAGTCACTAATACATGTTGCAAATATTAGGCACTATGGCCTTTTTTAAAACTAAAATCTTAACTAGAGTAGGTAGTCTCTAAATAAAATTTCCCCTTAATTCTTCTGACAAACCAATCCTATGTAATTTCAAAATCTAAATATCTTTATATTGTAAATTTGTTAATGTAATCATAGATTTTAGTCATGGTACAATAGTATACTACATTGGTCCAATTCATATTTAGGTTGTGAAATATGTCTAATTTTTCTTCCATCCACACTGTAATATCCATTCTTATTGTCTAAAAATAGTAGTACTTCAATTTAGATAACCACATAGCTAATAACCCAGGCAATTTACACCAAAAGATTTTATAAATTTCTCCATAGATATTCTCTTGGATAGATTCTCTCATATTGATCCCAATTTTCTTTGCTTCTTCTAAAAATTCATAGGCTATTTCATCCATACATATCTCTATATCTCTTTTTATTAGTAACTATCATAACATGTTTCAATAAGAAGGTTCCACACTCATCACACCATTGTCAGCATAAGTTCTTATTATATACATTATAAATTATTAGTAC
>JARHVA010001848.1:2752500-2805000 GCA_037957365.1 Torreya grandis | reverse complement strand
TTCCAGGATTTCTCTTGATTAACTAAATCACAATTGAGTTATATCTATTTTACCCCTTGTGATTAAAACACTATTTTCCATGGATGATGAAAATCTTGTCCTTGCATGCTTCCCTTTCCAACCATATCAATAGTTATTTTTAATATTTGAACTATATCATCATGGCTAACATAGTTCTAATTTTTACGTAAATATTTATACTATATTGATATGGATTGACTATGATGGAATTTTTGATAGGTAAAACTTAGGTGTTGATCCATGTGTATGTGTTTACACACACACACACAAAAAGAAAAAAAAGAAAAAGAAACAAACACACACACACAAAAGCACACGCATGCATGCACACACACACACATGTGTGTGCGTGTGTGCACCCACACACACACACATAATGTTCCCCTATCTCATTTTATATTAAACATGCCATTATACTATATTTATCTATGAAAACCTAACCTTAATAGATGAAGAGGAACTAGAGTGTAGAAGCTTATTTATGTGGAGGTATAGACTTACTCAAGGTCTTTAAAACTCAATATAAATATTTTTAAATAGATAAGTAACCCTCAGTATTTATAATTCCAAAATAAGAATGAACACCTCTTAATTCTTTCCATTTGAGTCTTTACATACAATATCTCTCATAAATTACCACATGAACCAAGGGGGAGATTAATGCATCATGCAATTCAAATCAAGGTAAGTCGCCCTATCTCTAATATATATATTTTATTTAGTTTCTATGCATATACTATAGTGTTGTGTTGTTGTATTATTCTCCATGTTAATCTTATATTATTTTATATTTTAATTCTAATATATCCTTATTTAGATACCAATCTTACATACCACCTAATGGAATTTATATTTATCTAGTTTACCTCTTTTATATTCTAGGTCTAGCTTGTATTTACTCATTAGTTCCTTGCATAGACTTCCTAATCATGTCCTTGATCTCAATTTGAAAATTAAACTTCATTTCATCCTCTACCCTACTTTGTGACACTACAAATTGTATATATGTTGGATATAGTATGTTTTTACCCATTTCATATATTATCAAATATTTATATTGTTGATCATATTTTACCCTCATAAAGAGTGTGGCACAAACATATAACATTCCATAACTTGGTAGGAATATATCATCCATAATTTATATTTTTCAAGTCACCATCATGCATTAGAATTTTTATGAATAAAAGTTCCATAAAATAGGCCAAAATGTTTGGAAGTATACTTCAAGGAGCCTAACTTGTATGAGGATGGAAAATATCATTAATATGGGGAGATGTTAACCCCTAATTTTTAAATAAGGTTATTAGGACATAGGAATCTATGTAAGAGAAGATGCATCAATGTAAAAATAAAATTTTGGGCTAATTATAGTAGTACACCTTAATATGTTTATATGGAGTAGTACATATAAGAAGCATATAGAACATCATACATGATAATTTGTAGTGATGTTTTTGAAGGATACTTTAGGGTATTTTTTTCCAAGTATAGAGTGATGCCTTAAAATATGAATATAGGAAAGGAAAACAAGATTATAAGCTTTGAAAATTCCAATCATGTAAAAGGTAGATAGTTATCCATTAGGAATATAATTGTGCTTTAAATAGGATGATAAGGACCCAAATGAAATACCAGTGTCCAAAAAAGAAGGTTGGGTAGCACAAAGCCTAGATTCACAACATTTAGAGACTAGCTAGATAAATAACATATTAAAAATATATAAAGAATAATGAACACTAGATAAGAGATACAATTTTCACCTCGGCATGATAATGATTATGGTATAATAGTTGTATTGTACAAAAAGACATGTCTTCTTCTATAAAAGACTTCCTTGTATATTTAAATGGTTGTTGAATACATTTTAATGTTTATAAATTTTATTCTATGAGAATGTTCATTGTTATTATTTTTATAATACTAAGAATATTATTTATTAAGCTAAATAATGATGTAACACTGAATGTTTTTATATATGCAAATCATTAATATTATGTATAAGTTTTTAAGTATACTAGTGTTACATATAGTGGATTTTTATGTTTATGTTATGAATTTGTCAATCTATTAATTTTTTTATAATGCTTTTTGGGATTCAAGAATAAGTTATTTTTTGTTTACTAACACAACATGCCCCAATTATCACTTATTTTACTTTGGGTGTGTGTCTGATAATATCCATTGTGTGATGCATATATGTAAATAGATAGACTTATTTGTTTATTTTTCATTATTTAAGTATAATGTTTGGTAAACGCAAAATAAACACAAACATAATGTATAAAAAATTGGATTCAAGATATATAGATGTGTGACTTATAAATCAATGGTCTTGAGGATGCAATAGGAATGTCATAGAAGATGCACAAACACCCATGTTGCTTCAAATAAGCACCCATTCACATCATCACACCCATTTTCAAAATTTGTTTTAGATATGTGTATTATTGATTTGGGGTATGTCAAGGGAAATTTATTCTATGTATAGGATCTACAAATCATTTTGAAATTGGATAGACTCATTTTCTTGATTGAAGTTTCATAATTTTTTTTAAATCTAACTATTTATCTACAAGTGTATTGTCACTAAGTAACTATTACCTATTAGTTTTGGTTAGATTAAAGGTATGTTTAATAGTTATTTATTTAATGAATATATATCATAATGACTATTAATCATAATAAAAGTCATAAAATCATAGATATATATGAGATTTTTATCACCCCAATTATTATAAGAATAAAACTTTGAGGTAGTAGTATTCTTTAGCTTCTAATAAATCATGAGTATAAAATCATAAATTATATGATTGTTAGCAACATATTTTTAAAGTTATATAATCATACCCACTTGTTATGTTTACATACCCAATTCATTTTAAGACTAAAAATATTAAACAACTTCATCTTAGCAACATTACTTAAATATTGGGTTTTAATTATGAATATAATTTAATTATGTATTATCTCTATATTAATATACCCATTACAAACTAGAGTAGTATCCCTTAATCATTTCATTGATAAAAATATTCTAAATTAGTTATTTAAGTGTTGTGAAAGTTTTCATATGACATGAAAATGATATCTAATATTTCTAATCAATTAGGTGTTATTTGGTATAAATTTTTGTAAAAAAACATTTAATACATGGTTTAGGCACCTATTGTCAAAGGATAACTTTGATAGTAGCACTATAGATCTTTACTTTCTATGTCAAATATGTGATTAGATTCAAATGAAATGTAAGGTTTTGATTTTTATTGTGAGATTATGATTCAAATATTTAATCACTTAATAAAATGAAAATGTTGTCTATTGAAATTATCCCACATGGATAATAATTTTGAGATAAGGAAGGTTTTTAAGGCATTACATGCACTGATATATTTTCCAATCTAGAATGGTTTATTTTTTGAATGTCCTTGAATTAATGTGTTGGTATCTTCCTTTAATTATTGACATAAATAATTATGAATAAACTTAACAACTATATTTAGAGTTAGTTTATTTCTATATCTAGTCTATGGAAATAAACTTTGTCTCCCTTTGATAGATTTTGCCACCATTACTTATATTAACTAGTCATAACAAATTCATTAATGGGCATCGTCAATTAGCAAAGGTTATATAAAGAGTCCTTTTCATAAAAAAATGTTATTAAATTTGCCTAGATGTTTAAATTTAAAAAAATAGTTACTGTCTTAAAGGGATTAAAACTCTTATGTCCTTCAATTAGCATAAATTATAAGGTTTGAAGCTTATGATGAATATAGGGTAAAATGTATATAATAGAAGTATTTGGAGAGGACTTCCAACATCATATATTTATGTGGGTCAAAGGATTCATGGTGGGGTGTCATAGGACACATGAAATATAACTTGAATCATAACTTTAAAATAATATCGCATGTAGAGCACTTTGAGAATATTAAGGTTTTTGGAAGTATGTTGGATATGTATTAGGATATTCCACCTTTCATTGGTCCATGCCTTAGACATCAAAAAAGATATGATTATGATTTTTCCCTGAAAATTAATGATTTAGATGATCAAAAAGATATTTTAGTAAACTTGAGCTTAATAGTTTCAACAATAGTGTGATTAATGTATTTACACATACAATTTATGTTTAAATATACATTTAAATATCACTTGAAGTTTCCAAACATTAAATATAGGGTTTCAAAATTTTGTACAATTTAACAAAGCTTTTTATCAAGTATAATAAGTAATATTCCAAAATTTAAAACAAAAATTAGGAGTGTTTATCATCATAAAAGTGATTATTTTATATTTTTGAATAATATATTTTGATGCATGGGAATATGTTTACAACTAACTATTAAATTTGATTTTTCATTACCCAATTTAGTTCCACATGGGAAAATTAACAACTACACCTATGTCTAGGCTTTTGAACTTATTGTCTTTCATAAATAAACGTCTTGTAAGATATTTGTATAATTTTTTATATTATACAAAAAGATATGATAAAATTACTTACATAATTAAATTATAATAATGGAAATTTATCTCAATATAAATATCAGTAGTAAACTAATAATATCAATTTATTATAATAAGGTCATAATAAAGTAAATCCATGAAATATGGTTGTAAGTAGAGAATAATACTAATTATACATGACTAAGCCACTTCAAAAGGGAAACCTCTAATAGCTTGCAATAAGAATCAAATGTGTAAAATAGTCATCTAATAATAACCACCACCTCTTATACATACCATATTAAAGCTATAGATAGTCCTTAAGTTGATGGTATTACTAATATGAATACATACAATATATCATATGACTAAAAAAAAGGTTATGTTTTCCACGAGTCAACTACACATATATAATACATATTTAGTAGTTAAAGGCATAGAAAAAGATGAGGTTTAGTTTTTAAATGAACATAATAATATAAAATCCTAATAATCCAAAAGGATTTTGGCTATCTCACAAGGATATAAGATAATTAATAGAAGCCATTAGAACATGTATCTTGCTATAATAGGGAATAAATTGAAGACCATTTCATGTTTTTATGTTCACTGAAACTACTCACTATGAATGTTTTTTGGATTATCTCAATTGAATTTTTTTACCATATACACTCATGTAAGGCAACCTAATATACCCACACCCAAAGTATAATAATATACATCCACTTTCGTTGGGTGTATTTTCTATAATTATTATGCACCCCATAGAATATAGATTAAGAAAAACTTTAAATGGTCAAATGAAAAAAATTAAACATATATTTTGTTGAAAATATTAATGTATATTACTATTAAAATTGCATTATATTATGAGTATTACATTTGAGTTCATTTTTAATCCCATCATTGTGATTTTGATGTAATAAAAATAAATATTTTCATTTTTTTATATAGTAATAAATAGTTTTTAAACATTTTATTATTTTATGATTCCCTCATGCCACATTGGTGACTGGGTTTCTATAATATAGTAGACATTGTATACATGAATGGTACTATGAGGTGCATATAAAAAATCAAATATAATGTAACTCAATGATAATAACATATAGATTTTTTTCATTTAATATATTTTATTTTATTCATTTGACTAGTTTCAAGAGAATCATATATTTTAACTTTAATGTTAAATTTCTTAAGTTTATTATTTGCATTTTATATCATAGTGTACCCATATTTTTAACATGTGAAAATTTAAAATCTTCTATATCAATGTTAAAATATGTATTGAATAGTGTGTGTACACACACACACACACACACACACACACACACACACACACACACACACACACACACACACACACACACACACACACACACACACACACACACACACACACACACACACACACACACACACACACACACACACACACACACACACACACACACACACACACACACATCTATATATAGCTATATCCATAAACATATAATTTCTTTAGAATCTTCTGCATAGAACCAGGTAATCATTGAATTTAAGATAATGCGATAAAGTATTTTCTAATTTCAACAAAATCATATAAATTGTTTAGATTTTTTTGGGTAGCACCAAATAATAATTGAACTAGAGGACTAAATATTTGTAATCCTTTCAGGGCGATAAATTTTATCTAAAAGATAAATTATTATCCCTATGATCTTTATACTTTTATTAGTTTAAAAACTACATTCCTAAATACCTTCCCATTCTAATTTTCCCATAGATATCCATTATATTAGAATAAAAAGTAATGACTATAATTTAAACTAATCATAGTTTATATTTATATTTTTCAAATGCTAGTGAAAGAAACACAACTAAGTGAGAATGGTAACTATTTTAGCATAATATGGTGCTAGAAATCAATGGAAATTAAACATATAACACATGCTAAAGGCATAAAACAATAAATGGAGCATTCTAACATGTTATCAAATATCAATCTCTTTAGTGTTTTTTGTGTTGACTTTAATGCTTAATGCATTAAATTCAGTTCTTGTTATGTCAACTTCATAGGGAAAACTAGTAGTACTATAAAATAGACTAAACAAAACATTATTTAGAAGCATATATAAACTATAAAAGTAGTTTAAATCTCTTTAAAGACAATTGAATATGATTAATGTTGGCAAAGACTTTGCACCAGTTTCTCCCACTTCTTAGTTGTTAGATTCATAAATAATTTGGCAAGATATTTTTATTCCAATTTGTTCCTCTCGCTACACTTTGAAATCAAATGTAATATTCAAACCTTCAAATGATATGATCTTGGTTTATATTATGTTAATTATTTATCCTACCTAAAGGAGGTTGTATTGGTTTCAATTATCTTTCTTGAAGGAGACCATATTGTTTTCAACTATTCAAATACTCAGGTTAAATGAGATAAAAAATCTTGAACTGACAAGAGGCCATCTAACAAATTATTTAAATGAGTTTTTTTCAAAATTAATCTTTGAATTCACCTAACTAAATTAAAATAATACTTGAAACTCAAATAAAAGCATGACTATGACTATTGTTTGTTCTTCAATTCTTATGACTTTTTTGTATTATCTAATAATAGATGATGACCCCTTAGTTATTATCCTTATACCAATATTCAACCTTTCACTATATGTCCTTATTAAAAACCTATTAAAACTTAAGCTAAAATTGGTAAGCAATAGGTGTATATTTCCCTCTTCTAATGTAAACTACAATAATATTTGAAGGTTAGTGTCAAATAAATAATGTTATCGATAAATTTTGTGACAATAAAGGGTCGACTGTAAAATCAATTGACTAATATGGGTGAAAGTAAATAAAAAAAGGAATTAGAATTTGTTTAACTTATTTATGTATAATATGTATGAAGTCATTGAAGTTGATAGATGTCACATTCTAGATAAGTGTATTTAGATTTTTCCAAACTCTATCGCATAAAAAAAATAATTGTCATAAGTTTGTGATATCCATGGATTTTAGACATGTTCACATACATGGATTTAAAATCAAAACTCTAGGTATATTCAGAGTGACAAGATTAGATCATTTTAAAACTAATAACAAAATATGTTTCATATTTTTCATTGGCTACTTAGTTCTAGCTATCCCACATCCATCATAAATCTAATAGTAGATGATAGTTTAGTGAAAAGCACCAAAATGATGCTAGGCTATAATAAAATTTATACGAAATCTCATGCAGATGAACATTTGGGTGCTCTTAGTGTAATTTCAACACTCATGTGTATACCCTAAGTATTGTCTAAGCTCTTCCATAGGTTCACAAGATATTTATTCACTGATTTGAAACTTAAGACATAAATAAATGCTTATTATTCTTCATTTTACAACTTGAGAATGTTTCCATTCAGTAACAATCATTAGGATAGGAAATTTAGTGCAAAATATCATGTACCTTATAACCTACATGTTAGCTTTAAGATTATTTTCCTTTAGATAAGCATGTTTTCTAAACATCTATCCTTATTTATAGTGACATCCATTTACAATGCTATGAAAATTCCTAAAATATTAGGGTCATTATCCTAAATAATTTGTTAATGTCAAGTCTAAAGAATATATGAATCATCTTCATTATAAATTATTACAAATTTCATCACCAATTTTTTTTATTGTACATACTAATGAATTAGGAATTGATTGAAGTTTGGTTTTGATGGTTGGTATTAGAATAATGACCATGTGAACTTGTACACTTCTCTTTAAGACTTTACCATGTTTGAGTGATCATCTAATATACGTGTCCTATATCAATTTTATTTAAAACCAAAATTTAAAGTTGGGATTTATTGAAACTCTATTTTTATATCAATGTCTGAAATCATTATGCCTTTTTATTTTATCAGCATTTTCTAGTATCTACTATCTAACATCATTTCTATTCTGCAGGTGGATTTGTTCTTTCATTTGGCAATATTACAATATGAATCCTTCCATTTCAAAAAGACTAGTTTCATCTTATTTTAATAGAGATTGAATATATTTCTTATAATTCTAGAAAGCCTTTTCTAATTTTACCATAAACATATATTTTCTTTAGAATCTTTTGGGTGGACTAAGTAATCATTGAGTTTATCATGTAATACTAGAAAGTTTTTTCTATGTTTACCAAAAACACATAAATTCCTTAGATTCGTCTAGGTAGCACCAAGTAATAATTGAATTAGTGGATTGAATCTTTGTAATCCTGTTAGGTTGATAAATTTTATCTAAAAGATCAAATAAATTTGTCCCTATCATATTTATACTCTTATTGGTTTGTAAATTATATTCCTATATACTTTCCCATTGTAATCTTATAATAGATATCCATGGTATTGGAATCAAAAGTAATCGCTATGGTTTACACTCGACATAATTTGTATTTATATTTGTCAAACTGTAGTGAAAGAAGCACAACCAAGTAAGAATGATAACCATTTGAACATGTAATATGGTGCTAACAATCAATGGAAATTAGACATCTAGTACATTTTGAAGACATAAAATAATAAAGGGAGAATGCTAACCTACTATCAAATGTCATGTTCTTCAGTGCTTGTTGCGTTAACTTCAATGTTTGTTGCACCAACTTCAGTGCTTGTTATGTCAACTTTCAAATGCATACCAGCAATACTATAGAATAGACTAAATACAACATGATTCAAAAGCATATATAGACTAACAAGGCTATTTTAAAAACTATAAAGACCATTCAATATGATGCATGTCGGTGAAGACTTTGCACCAATTTCACCCACTTCTTAGTCATTGGCTCCATAATTAATTTTACTCACGCACAAAATCTTGGGAAGATATTTTTAATTTCAATTTATTCCTCATCATACACTCTGAAATAATCATTAATATCTGGACTTTCAATTGATATGATTTTTGTTTATATTATATTGATTATGTATCTTCCTTGAAGAAAGCCGTATTAATTTCAATTACCTTGCTTGAAGGGGGTCATATTGGTTTCAATTACCTTACTTGAAGGAGGCCGTATTAGTTTCAACTATTGAAATACTCTGATTAAATGAGATCATGAATTTTGAATTGATGAAAGGTCATATCGCAATTTACTTGCTATAGTTCATAATATTTAAATTTCAATTACTGTATCTTCTGTAACCGATTAGAATGAAGCACACTCAGCTGCAAATTTTTTATATGTACGCATCCAAAATTAAAATCCTCAACTGAGTCTGTGACATCAACCATGAACACGGTCAATGGCATTCCCATTTTTTTACATGTACAAATGCCCTCTTAATAATTGAGTAAATGATCTCTCTGATAGGTAAAGCTGGCATATAAGAATGGTTATTTAAAATGTTTGGTGTTCATTGTTTTTTTTTTTTAATGGATAGGATCCAGTTCACCCGTCAAATCTCATTCCTGCAGGCTGCTCTCATGATATATTTGCTCTTACGCCGCACCCCGGAGACCGACTCGTCTGCATTTCCTAACATATCTGACAATTAGGAATTGTTGTAATAATGCAAGAGAGGCGCAAGATATAAATGAATATCGCCTTATGGTGAAAGACGGGAAGCTAGCGATGGAGTGCAACCGGTTTTTGGGTAAGGCAGCTCGAGCTGAGATGGAGTGTACCATGTTTTTCGGTAAGGTGGGTCAAGCTGCATCTGTCGTAGGAATTTTCATCTTAAGCTGTCTGAATCGATCCGGATTTATCCTCCGCTTCCAATAAATTTCAAACAAGTGAAGGAAAACGAGGTATTGCCGGAAGGGAGGCGTTTAAAGAAGGGGACGACGCTGATGATCTCCATATATGGCATTGGAAGGGCGAAGAGCGTATGGGGAAACGACTGCAGGGAATTCAAGCCTGAGAGATGGTTAAAAGAGGCCGTCTACGTGGAGGAGAAGTATGCTGCGAAGGTGTGTCTCGGGAAGGATTTTGCGTATTTGTAAATGAAGTGGATGGCAGCACTTTTTATATATCGTTATCGAATGGAAGTGAGGAAAGATGCGGTCGTTGAGCCAAAGCTGGGAGCGGATTTATTCATAAAGAATGGGCTGTGGGTCACTCTGCATTCACGACACCCGTCGTCCTTTGTTACGAACAAATATTGGTGGGCTGGGCTGCTTACATGGAGGATAGAAATGCACGGAATGTATTCAAGTCTAGATATACTTAAATAATATAATTTGTGATGAAATTTTGGATAAAGATATTTTTTTTATTTTTAATTTTATTATTTAAGTAATTAAATGATAAAGCTATTTTATAATTAAATAAGTTTAGAGTGTTATTAAATTTAAATGTATTTGTGTATTTAAAGAAGGTTTTGGATGAAAAATGCCTTTGTGTAACTTTGCATTCATGATCTCTGTCATCCCTTGCTATCGAGAAAAATTGATGTATTGGACTGTTCACATGGAAGACAGAAGTGTATGGCATGTATAATTTGTGAGGAGATTTTCGATAATTTTTTATTTTCATTTTTAAATAAAATTATTATTTATATAATTAGATGGTAAAGTTATTTTATAATCTAGTAAGTTTAGACTTTTATTAAATTTAAAGGTATTTGTGTATTTAAAAAAAGTTTTTAAATTTAATAATAAATAATATAATCAAATTTTTGATTTTTATGTGATGTTAATGTTGATGGTCCATTGTATTCAATTGGTTGTATTCATATAATAGTTACAATATTAAAACTTTTGATTGGTTTTATTCACCATTTGTCGTCCCTTGTTTCCAACAAAAATTAAATGGAATATAAAAAACCTCCCCACAAGCATGTTTTAATCTCTCTTAACTCTTGATTAAAATATTAAAAAAATAAATTGTATTCAGGCAACTAAGTCTTATGTCACCTCTAATTAAGTAAAATAGTTTGCAAGTAAGTTTTAGATAAATGTTATTATTTAACCAATTAGTTAGTAGACTTATTTTATGATGTAATAAGTTTAGTGGTAGAATAAATACTAAGTTATGCATATTTAAAAAAAGGTATATAAAATTAATTATAAATAGTGTAGTATATTAAAAAAAAACTTTTTCGGTTGTAATTTGATGTGATGTTAATGTTGATGATCCATTGTATTCAATTTGTAACACTCACACAATAGTCACAACATGCAAACCCTTATTAGTGTGATATTGACCTTGCAAGGGAGTTTCTAAGGCAAGCTACTTTAATCCTTATTCTAATATTAATCTATGTAAACAAAGGTACTTTTAATATATAAAACAAAGCTTAGGGAGCAAAAAACAAAAGGAATGTATAAAACAAAAGAGTGGTGATGCACCAAAATAAGAAATAAGTTGATTATCTATTTTTGTGAATACAAAACTATCAACATGTAAGAAACAAATTTAATACGCTAGTAGTTTATTCAATAATGCAAGTTATGCCTAAAGAATATAATTTCTTATTTTGATAATGTAGGATTTTGTAAAGCTAAAAGTGTAAACCACTAGGTGTACCTCATTTGAAACACTTGGCTATTGATTCCAACCACTTTTTATGCACAAAGATTTTAAGGAATAGTAATATGATATTTTTGGTGGAGGTTATTGGTTCCTAGTAGTACACCTCTTTCACTCCACCTTGCACACTTGAAGAAAATGGTAAACTAAGATGAAAAACATGATATCTTGTTGTTATAGTCAGGGGAGGGTTTGGCATCAAGAATAAATCGAATGGATAAAATGGCTGAGAGGCACCGATAGCGGATATGGTCAGCTCCCTACTACTTCTAGCTCTACCTAAATAAAGGTGAGAGGACCTATGGAGTAGCTTGCTCACATGGACAGATTTTGTAATTCAACTTCTATGGGGATTATTGGCACAAAGAGACACAAATATGACTAGGGCAAACCCAAACTTGTTCAATCCACCTAGGAAGGCTTGTCACACAGAATGAACAAATGGACTACGTCACATATAATCTACTAAAAACATATGGGTATATGATTGCAACTTTCATTCTAAATAATTTTCAACAACATGGGTTGAATGGAAAATTGTAGTGCTAGGATTTCAAGGCACAAAAAATAGATATATTTTAAGTATGCAATATTTATGCATATACAATCAAATAACACTAATAATATGCAACAAGTGGTATTATTTATAGGGTATGATAGGGTAGGAAAATGATAAAAAATGAAGGGTGGTTTTTAAATAGCATTGTTTCTTTTAACATATATGACATCACTTAGTGCAAAGATGCAAAAAAATTACTAACAAGCTAAGGGGAACTACCAAGAGTAATTTGCCTTGGGTCCAATACAATGCAAGTACCCAAATGATCCCTTAAACCATAGAACATACACGACACTTAGAATCTCAAATATTTTCCCCTATCAAATTCATGAACCCGCGGTGCCCTTAAGAGGTATTCAACAAAATATTTCTAAATATCTATGCAAAAAGGGGCTTATAACCCACATGTATGCCCAAGATAACAACCATACACAGGCACAAAACTAGATATACAATCAACATAACATGCAAAACATCTCATTGTATTTCATTAATATGAAGAAGTAAGAACCATAGGTATTTCCCATTGTCTTGAAAGAAAATTTTGCATACATCAATGTTTCAAAATGCTGCCATGGGGACAATTATGTAGGATAAGTACCTAGTGTTTAAAGAGGGCATGTACATCGAGGAGAATTATGCGATGATGTACCTGATGTTTAATATGGGGCCGAAGGTGTGTCTTGGGAAAGACTTTACATATTTACAGATGAAATGGGTGGAAATAATTTTTATTTATCATTATTGAATGGAAGAGAGGAAGGATATGTTGGTTGAGCCAAAGCTAGCATTAAATTTATTCATGATGAATGGGTTGTGGGTCAATTTTTATTCGTGACATCTGTCGTCTCTTGATGCTAAAAAAAATAATGGACTAGGTGTCTCATATGGAAAATAGAAGTGCACGACATGTATCTAACCCATAATATTTAAGTAATTAGATGGTAAAACTATTTTATAAGTGATTTTTTTTAGATTTTCACTAAATTTAAAGGTATTTATATCTTTTAAAAATATTTTTAAATTTAATAATAAGTAATATAATTAATTTTTTATTTTTTGATTCGATGTTAATAATGATGGTTTATTGTATTAAATTGGTTACATTTATATAATAGTCATATTATGAAAAAATTTGTTTGATTGCATTCATGATACCTATCATTTTTTATTCCCAACAAAAATTGAATGGAAGACCAAAAATCTCCCTACAAAAACGCGTTAATCTCTTTTAATTCTTGATTAAACTATTAAACAAATAAAATATATTAATGAATCTAACTAAGTCTTGGTCTACCTCTAAATAAGTAAAATAGTTTGCAAGTAAGTTTTATAAAAAGTTATTATTTAACCAATTAGATAGTAGAGTTATTTTATGATGTAATAAGTTTAGTGGTTGATTAAACACTAAGGTATGCATATTTGAAAAAAATATATTTAAAATAAACTATAAATACTATAATATATTCAAAAAAAATCTTTGTAGTTGTAATTTGATGTGATGTTAATGTTGATGGTCCATTATATTCAATTAGTAGCATTCCCATAATAGTCACAATATGTGAACTCTTGTTGGTGTGATATTGATCATATAAGTGAGTCTCTATGGAAAATAAGTTTTAATCATTATGTTAATGTTAATCCATGTAAACAAAACAAGTTTCAATATATAAAATAAATCTTGGGGAGGAAAAGAGAAAATGATGGTATAAAACAAAAGAGTGGTGATGCACCAAAATAAGAAATAGGTTGATTATCTATTTTCATGAACACAAAACTACTAACATGTATGAGATAAATTGGATACACTAGTAGTTTCCCTAATTAAAATATTTATGCCTGAAGGAATTTAATTTCCTATTTTTATAAAATGGTGTTACCCAAAGGTAAACAATATAAATCACTAGTTGTGCCTCATTCGAAACACATAGCAATGGACTTCATACCAAAATTTATGCATGAAGCATTAAGAAATAGTAATATGATATTTGTGGTGGAGGTGATGTTATAAAATGGTTCTCCTTCATACAAAAGTGAGTTATCAGATGAGGAAACATTTTTCTTAACAATAAGCTCGAGTAATGGTGAGGTAGTGAGGAAAGACAATGCCATACATAGCATGAAAGCGGTGAAATATTTTAAGGTAAGGAAGTTGATGATGGCAAGGATAAATTAAATTTTATTTTAATTAATGGACTCAAAGGAGCCTATGAAAATATAGGTGCAAGGTTTAGTGGCATGTCAAATTTGTTAATACAATCTCTAGCTTTCATCAAATATTCTAATTATTTAATAAACGATTCAAATTTAAATTAATTAGATGAATATTTTAACTACTTAAACTAATTAAGATATAATTATACGAGTCTAAAAATAATTATATGAAATATGGAAAAATATTTTTCAATGAAAGAGACCTGCTATATAATATAATTAGTTGATGTAGGATACCATATGCAAATAGATATGGATACAGCTATTTCTAAGATATTTCTTTTCACATTCTCACTAACACTACTAACATCAATTGTATTTTTAATAGTAGTTGTCACATCTTTGTATTTTATGAATAGAGGAAAGGTAAAACTTTTGATAAGAATACAAGTGCTACCAATTTTAGGTAGTCTAATGGACATGGGTTTGTATCCCCACTAGTATTTGAATACTCTCCTAGAGCACTATGGAAATCATTTTTCATTTGAAATTAGGCACACCCCAATTGTTATAAGTTATTATATGGAAGTTGTAATGGCCATATAAAAAAGTGTAAGTTATATAAAAAGGACTTTGATTTTTTATTTCGTAAAGGATTTGTAAAGTTAAAAAGTGCAAATCAATAGTCGTACATCACTTAAAAACCATGACTACAAAACCCATATCATATTTTACGTAAAAAGTATTAAACAAAAATAATTTAATAATTTAGGTGGAGGCAATGGTAGAGATTGAGATGGTGTGTTATTTCATATGGCATGGTAGTTATTGGGTATTTTTCATTATCAACATGAAGAAAACTAGTTAGATACACATGTAAAGTTCATATAATTTTTACTTCCCACTGAATTATTTCAATTATCTAGCACATAATTAAAACATGTTATTTCAATAAAAACATGTGTTAGAGATATAACAAATCCTCTTAAAACATATAGAATGCACCATATGTTAATTTAGATGAATTTAAGATATAATTGACCAAATTTAATGCCCCTTTCAAGCCATGTGACCTCATATCCAAGAAAATCATTTAAATGTATCATTTCTTTAAGTTTATTTTGATAACCAAAAAGATGTTGCTATTGAAAAATATTTCAATATATAAATATATTTGGACTAAATCCCCATCCATTAGACCATGACATCATAATGCAATATTATAGAAAAATCAAATTAAAATAAGTTATCAACTCTAAAATAAGTTTAAAAATAATTGTATAGACTTCATAGAGGGAGCACAACATGATGTTTATAGCTTGTGGATGACTTGGAAATTGAATTGGATTGTAAGGTTCAAATGCCTTGAATAATGTATTTTATAACACACACACACTAACACACACTAACACACACACACACACACACACACACACACACACACACACACACACACACACACACACACACACACACACACACACACACACACACACACACACACACACACACACACATAGACACACACACACACACATACACATACACATATACATAAATACATATACACAGACACACACACATGCATACGTGCATGTAAGCACACATGCAAGCACATGCACATGCACACATGCATGCAAGCATGCACGCACACACGCATGCGCGCGCGCGCGCGCGCGCACACACACACACACACACACACACACACACACACACACACACACACGTATGCACCCATGCGCATGCACACACACGTGCACATGCATACATATGTGCATGCACACACACACATGCATTCACACACACACACACACACACACACACACACACACACACACACACACACACACACACACACACACACACACACAAATACATGTGTGTGTGTGTGTGTGTGTGTGTGTGTGTGTGTGTGTGTGTGTGTGTGTGTGTGTGTGTGTGTGTGTGTGTGTGTGTGTGTGTGTGTGTGTGTGTGTGTGTGTGTGTGTGATTATATATTTTTTAATAATATAAAAAATATGAAAATATCTAGTAAGATCTATAATTATAAAAGACATTAAGCTTAAAATTCTAAAAAAATATGTACTTATTAAATTTTTCATGTGGAATTAAATTTGATAATTGACAATTAAGTTTAATAGTTTATTGCAAATATATTCCCATTCATCGAAATATATTATTCAAAAATAAAAAATTAATCATCTTTAGGAAAATAACAACACTATTTTTTACTTCTAATTCTAGACTATTAATTTTTATGCTTGATAAAATTCTTTCATAATTTATATAAAATATTGAAACCATGTATTTCATGCTTAAAAATTGTTCATAACTAAATGTTTATTTGAGCATTAATCTTATGTGTATATACATTAAACATATTATTGTTAGACTACTTAGTCCAAGTTTACTAAGATAACCTTTTGGTCATCTAAAATAAGAAGTTTTAAGGAACAAGCACAATAATTTATTGTTTGATGTACAAGGCTTAGATTAGCTACAAGTGGAAGTTCCTAGTATATATACAACATAGTTTTAACAAACTTAATATTTTTTAAGTTCTCTACATGTGAAATTATCTCAAAGCTATGGTTAACAATGTGTCTCATCAAGTTCCCTCATGTGTTGTCTAACCCTCGACCATGTAATTAATTTTTCAATGTGGAATTAAATTTGGTGATGAACAATTGAATTTAATGGTTTGTTAGAAACATATTCTCATGCATTAAAAGATATTATTCAAAAATAAATCAAGTTCTCTGATGTGTCCTCTAGCACTTGACCATGTAATTGTTAATTTTTCCATGTGGAATTAAATTTGAAAATGAACAACTGAATTTAATGGTTCGTTGTAAACATATTCCCATGCATCGAGAGATATTATTCAAAAATAAAAAATAATCACTTTTAGGAAAATAAAAACTCTACTATTTATTCCTAAGAAAAAGCTTTGGTAATTTATATAAAATTTTGAAACCTTAGATTTCATTTTTGTAAACTTATTCATAATTTATTTTATATTTTAACATTAATCATTTATGTTTATTTATTAAAAAAATTGTTTCTAGATTACTCAATCCAAGTTTCCTGAAATAATCTTTTTGATCATCTAGAACAAGAAGTTATAAGGAACAAGCACAATCATTTCTTGTTTGATTTGTAAGGGTTGAACTATCTACAAGTGAAATTTCATAGTAGAGATCCAACATAGTCTCAACAAACTTAATGATATCAAAGTACTCTGCATATGAAATTATCTAAAAGCTATGGTTGAAGTTATATTTCCTCAAGTTATCTCTCATGTCCTCTAACACTTGACCATGCATCTCTTCATCCACATAGGTATTTGATGTCCAAGGCTTCTAAAAATACCTTTTTATTATACATTTTTATTGTAGCTTCATAATTTATATCCATTTATCTTATGTCTACCACTTATTAAAAAAAAGAATAATACATTTTAAAATTTAAATGTAGGAAAAGATACGTAGTAAGTTACTTACTAATGTGATCATAATTATAACTATATGTTTCTTCCATGTTTCTATGCTTAGTTAACATTATAATATAAAATATAGTTATTATATTCTAATTAAATGACATAAGGCTATACATCCCTTTTATTATATGCTAATTAAATGACATAAGGCTCTGTATCCATTTAAGACTATAATCATTTTTTGAATTTAACATATCTTGGTAGATTTAATGAATTCCCTTTATGCAAATGAAATTTGATATAAATTTTGATAATTGACAATCCCCATTAATGAATTATATGTTATTGATTGATATAATGCAATGTGGTATAATATTTCAACGGAAAAAAATAGTTTATTGCCGTAGACCAACTATATAACTAAACCAACTCTAAGTATAATTCTTTATTTTTATTATAATTATTAATGAAAAAGAATAAAATAGGAAGCCAACACGCCAACATAGGGTATTTAAAAAAAAATCCTATTCTACATTTGAATAAAAATTAATCCTTTTTTATTATAAATTTTTTTATATGCATTGAAAATATATTTACAATACAAACTGGATATCCAAGTAACACTAGTATGGTAAAATTGTTCAGTTTGATTTTGCCTTGCAATGATTTGCATATTGGAAATTAACAATTGTGCATGAATTTATGAATCCACAAATATTTTTGAATATTCATATAATGAATGTATACTTGTAATAATACTATAATGTAAATAGAACTACTACATCAATTTTTTGGCCTTACAATGATTTTGTTAATCAAAAATCTCAAATCGATGTGTGATTTTATGATTCTATTAATGCTTAACAATTATTATGTTATATAATCATTGCATATATAGTAATAAAAAATAATTTGAATCTAAAAAAATTATTATATAAGAGGTGCATAGTAACTATTAGTACTTAAAATTACACTAAAGCAATTGAGCCCTTTTTAAGAATAGATGCCTAGTTTGTTTATCCCACTTCTTATTTTCAACTATTCATTAGAGGTATATTGTCTTATTAATTTTGTTTTTAATACCCTTTGGTCTATTAAAATCCATGTTGAATTCATATCTGAGCATCTTGAAAGTCTTGTTCAAATTTCCCTAGCTTAAGTCCTTTGATTTAAATTTAAATTCGTAGGAGAAATTTAAGTGGGAACGTTTTTAATATGCCATGGACTTGTTTAAAATTTTATACTAATGATTGGTCATGTTTATTAACATGACCAAACCTTAGTCTAAAATTCATTTTTGGTCCTTTTTTTATCTATTAGCGTAGTCTTAATAATTCTTGGTCCCTTTGTTGTAAACTAAACTCAAAGCCATATCATAAAGCTTATGTCATATTTATTTTTGCATCAAAGAACCTTAGGATAAGTATTTATATTAGGTTTTTTATATTAAAAGTTCTCACTTAATTTTTTTTCATGTTAATTTTGAGCCAATCACAACCAAACTTGTGAATCACAATATAATGATGTATGTTCACCTAAATGGAGATGATTGAATGACATGTGAGAAACATTGAAATGACAAAAGTTCTAAGAGATATACAAGAATGACAAGTGTCACCATCTTGGTTGGATTCCTAATGATCGAATGCTAAGCAGGGTTCAACAAGTCAAAGATCCTCAAGAGGGATGTGAGAAGGAAAAATTTTGAACTCTTAGTGAGAAACCAAGAAAAATAAATGTTCATAGTTGATTGTGTATTTAACAGTTTGATGACATCAATAAAAGCTAACTGTCTAAAGGGTTTGGGATAAATACGGTAGTGACATATGTCACAACCACAATAATCTAAATATAGATCAAATTTCAGCATTTGATCCATGCAAATAAGATCAATGATGTGAGATGAGGGTGTACTTTTCAATAGAGCTCAAAATAAATGTAAAAGTGACAAGTGTCAATACCAAGGTGCACAATTAAATCTTAAGCATGTTTCTATCAATCAATAGTATGTGGTATAGCATACAAATTATGATTGATGGTGACTAATAGGTCAAGATCTCAATGAAGCCCTAATATCAATGAGGTGGTGATAAGTGTCACCACCATGAGAACTCGATAAGAAGATTCAATAGAGTGTGTTCACTCACCCAAATAAGATCTGATAGTGTGAGGTCGATGTGGAATTTTCAACAAAGATGGGATGAATGTAGCAGTACAAATTGTTATAACCATAGGAAATATTTCAAGACAACCAATGTAATTTAATATTTTGGATCTAGATCAATGATTTATGGTGATATGTGTAGGCATAATTAGATGAGATGAAATGAAAGAATGATTTTCAAAGGGAAATAGTCACTTTTAAAATACTGATGAATAGAAGTGACATGGAATTGCCACATAGGTAGACAGATCACATTAAATATTCTTTTGTAAAGGCATGTACAACATATAGAGCATGTGGCATGTAAGTGAGTCATAACTAAACAAGGTTAATGGTCAATGTTCAATCCTTGGTTTAAAGGATCAATGGAGTGCATTTGATCCAAGTAAATTAGATCAATATTGTTAATTAAAGATATACATAATAGCAAAATTCACGGTGAATGTGGAACTAACATGTCTCTAGATTAGATCCAGGTAAGTGGCTTAGTCACTTATGATCCCCACAAATGTCTAGCTAGATCTTATGCATAGTGTCACATGTCAATATGTGGTGAACTTTGGCCTAAGAGCTAAAATTTATGGTTCCTTCATGGATGAGCAAGAAATCACAGTGTAGAATAGGGTCTATGGGCCATTCCAAAAAATATTTTCAATGATGGACATGGATCACATTCTACCTCTACCACAACTCAAGAATTCTAACACAACCATAATTACAATATCAAGTTATTATATGGCATGTAAAAGAGGAATGAGAGTTGTCTAGAAGGTTCTATATATGAAATCAAATGGTCAAGGGTAGCTTCAGGTGGTTACACATGAAGACTAGTTCGATCAGCCTCCACCATGAGGTTTACCTTCTAGATCATGAAAAACTAGATTCCTAGTGAAGAAATTATAGGGTTTATTACAAATCTTCATCATTCTTTGTATAGGTAGTTAGATCAATGATTTTTCTTACAAATAAATGAATATCTCAGGCATGGCAAGGAATATTCTCTAACTAGGAGCATCTTGATAGAATTTGGAGGGTTCATTTACCAATTTATAAATATCAACCTAAAGTCCAACATTTGAAAAGGATGTAAAATGTATAAATAGGGTAATTGGTCCTCTATTCAGGGTTGTTAGTTAGCCATTCTTGTTGGTCTTTATTTTTATCTAAGTCTAGGATCTACAAATTTTTGAGATCATTATTGTGTTTGATTTGCCTCTCTAGCTAAGGTGGTTGAATTTGTATAACCATTAGAAAGATCTAATATCATGTCTATATGTCTCCCATATCCAACATGGAGAAAATACATCATGTTTAACCCCATGGTAGCATCTTGAAACTTTGATGTATGTAAGATCTCTTTTCAAGTTAATGGAGAGTATTTATGGTTCTTAATATTTCCTTTTAATGAAGTGTAGTAATGTGTTTTGAAAATGTTGTTGATTTTATATCTTATTTTATGCTCATTTCTAGTTTTAAATTAGGATTAGATCTATATTATAAATCCCTTTTTGTATTATATTTTGAAATATGTTATTGAATAATTTGTTGGGGCACCTTAGGTTTATGGATTTAATGGGAAAAGGTTTATGAGATTTTAATTTCAGTGCATGTTCTAGGGTTTCATGATCATTTGGGTATTTTCATTTTATTGGCACCAATAGCTACAAGTTACTATTGATAATTCCCACTAGCTTGCGTTTGAGTATTATGTATCTTTGTAAAGAAGTGATGCCATGAATCTTGAAGAATCCTTGTTGTTGTAAAATCACTGGCACACCATCCCTTTTTTATAAGCTACCAAACTATCCTACCCTACAAATAATACACTTTTTGCATACTATAAGTGTTATTTTCCCTACAAATGCAAAAAACTTTGCCTATATAACATGTGTTTGCATCTTGTGCATTAAATCCTAGTGCTAGAATTTTCTATTTGACCCTTGTTATTGAAGATTCTACAAAATGAAAATTGTATTCATATACCAATGTATCCTTAGTAGCTTGTATTAATCTAAAGAATTTGTTCATTTCGTGTGATAACCCCTCTTGGGTAGATTGAACAATTTTGGTTTTGCCTTGGTCAGTGTTGTGTTCCCTTGTACTAATAATCCCCAGGGAGGTTGAATTGTAGAATCTCTCCATGTGAAAAAGCTACCCCATAGGTTCTCTCACCTTGGTTTAAGTAGAGGCAAAATTCTTAGGGAGTTGATCATACCCTCTCTTGATACCTCTCAATCATTATGTACGTTCGATCCATCTTAGATGCCAAACCCTTCCCTTGATACAATGACATACTAGTGGGGTTTTCATCTTTACTTTCCATTTTTTTCAAGTGTGTAAATCTAAGTATATGAGGTGTATAATTATGAACCAACACATTTTTGGAGTTATTATTAGGGACTAAATTGAAGTCTTGGTCATTTATGTTACTAGGGAATCTTGTAGAGAACTATAATTATTTCATGTTGTGAAATTATCTATTCTTATTTGCTATAGTTGGACTATCTTGGTTGTCAAAACCACATCATTCCACTATGGACATGCTAGGAATTGAGATATTTGAAATTTAACTTCTACTACATTTATTGTAAAGAGATGTTAAAATTACATGTTGGAAGGTGCTTTTTCCCCTTTTGAACCTATTATGAAAATTTTGGCATCTTTTCCTTTTATCTCATCATTAAAATCAACAAGTATGTTTTCAACATGTATCAAAATCAATGTGTTAAGAATTATATTCTAGAATTATGATTGCAGTGGTGACTCCAACTTTATTATCTTGTTTCAAGGAAGATTGGTTCATGTTTTTAATATCTTAATTTTCATCTTTGAGTGTTTTCTTGCTTGTAAAAATGGAAGGATTGAGATCATCCTTTAAAGGTGACCCATCTAAGAAACTTCTCTCATCCCTCAGTATTCATCAAAGAAGAGGGAGACAATTTTAGAGGCCTATTAAAGGGAAAGGTTCAGGTATTAAGCAATGTCCTAACTACCAATATTCTGATAGTCTTGAAATTTTTATTGAACTTCCCATTGATGATGAATTTCATAGCTCTTATAGTTATTATAAAACTCATAGTCCTATCTATTATCTAGTGATTTCTAAACTAATTTAATTCCCTCGTATGTTTGATCCTACAAGTACCCCTCACATCACTTTGCCAGTTGTTCTTGAACCTACAATTGAACCAATCATGAGGCATGGGGACCTAGATGAGGATGAACGTCCTACATTTCACTTTCCCAAATTTAGGCCTACAAATTTTAATGATATAGAAGGCTATTCTAATAATGTCTCAAATGAAGTAAGGAAATGTATTCCAAAGTTTTGAGGGAAGAATGCAGTGAGTTATGATCAACACTTGAGGGATTTGCACAATATTATTAGAGATTATGAGGTTCAGCACAAGGATGCATGGATTAAGTTGTTTTTTCACATGTTGGAGGATGATTCTTGTGAATGGTTCAATTCTCTTCAATATGAATGTATTGATTCATGGGAAGAAATTAATAATGTTTTCATAATTCAGTATGGTGAAAGAGTTTATCGAAGTTTTCTTTTAGTTGAGTTTAAAAACATCAAGTAGAACCCTAATGAGTGCATGCAAGACTTTAGCACACAGTTGACTAAATCTACGGTAGATTCCTGATAACATAAATCCTACTAATATAATGTTATTGATAAAATACTATGATGTATTTGATAAGAAGTCTACATATGACTTATAGGATAAGGCTCCCTTGAACCTAAAGTTGCCATTCAATATGACCATCCAAATTGAGAACAACATAAAGGTTTTGTGAAATACCATAAACAAGTGGGCTGATTTTAACTTGGTAAATCATAAAAAATCACAATCCACTAAGAATGACAATATTGAGGAGATGGTTAAGACTCTAGCCTCCACTATCAAAGAAATGTTATACAAGCTTGTCAAGTCTAAGAAGGGCATCCCTAATGTGTGTACCAATCAAGAGAGGGATCAAAATCCTAATCAAACACAAGGGGTTTTTTTTTTCATAATTAAGACAGGATCCATCATGATGAAATAATATATGACATTAGAAAAGAGGGGTTGTGAAAGAAGTGCTTGATCCATTAAATGCCAAAGTGAATGTAGTAAGTTGTGACATTGATGTTTATTGGTGTGACAAGTTATTCCTTACACATCCTCCATGTGATAGACCTGAACCAATTGATAAAGATGCAGATGAACATGAGTTTTAATCATTTGGTGACAAAATTATAATGTTTCATTGTCAAAGTCACCGAAGTAGGATATCCACCTCCATAGAATTGATGAATGTTATTATTGTTGATAAATTTTGGAGTGAAGTAAAAATGTTATGTCTTATAACTCATGAATTTGTTTATGAGGTTAATATGAAATGCACATATGAATTAATTATTCATGATTTTAAATTTTTAATATCAATGATGATTAAAAAATATGATTGGGAAAATTTTTTAGTTGAGGAAAGGTAACTAATAACTAACGCAAAAATTGCTTGAGCAAAGGAATACACTTTAAGAAGTATGCAACCAACTTCTTCTTCTCAAGATACTACACCTAATAATCCAAGGGTAGAAGATGTAAGTAAGGAAGGTAAGAAATTTGTAATAGTCCCTAATGCTTCCAAACTAACACCCATTTCCCATGTTGCTAAGCCTAGAGGAATTCCCATTAAAAATAAAGTACCCTTACTATCTAGTATTCCTAAGGGTATGAATGATGATAAATAAAATCCATCTTTAAAGATTGATGTTAGGCATGCAAATCTACCCCAACCTATTCCACTTTAGACCTTAAGTGATTGTATTCTAGCTAAAGGTGCGTTTATCCTTCCACCAAATATTGCCCTTCCTTAGTATAACATATGTGATATGGCCTAGGTGTTGAGCCAACTAAAAATGACTGTGATACTTGTCGAATAATTAAGAATACGTAAGCATAGGAATAGGGATTTTGAATACTTAGAATTTGGGGAAAATTTGATTTACCAAAAATACCCTTGGAAAATTATGAAGAATCTGAAGAGGTTGTTGAATCCACCCTAGTGGTCTATTTGGGGACTACATTAATAGAGATTTAGCTAATTGTGGATTCATTTAATATAACCCTATTGATCAATGGTCTTATTTTCCATAATTGCATGTTTGATTCTTATCTTTATTTTAATATAATGCCCTCAGGTGTCTTAAATGAGTTAAAATTTAAAATTACATCATCCTTTCACAAGTGTTATGCCATGAACTCATGCTAAGTTGTAGTTCTTAGACAAGTTAAGAGGTTGGTGGTGCAGTTAGTAGTGCATTTAAATAAGTATTTAAATATGGATATGGTAGTTGTGGACTACCCACCTAAGTGGGGGATGATGCTATCATGTAAATGGGATGCTAGTATGGGAGGAAGTGTATAAATGGACCTTTCCTATGCCACCATTCCATTGTACATTTAGATGGTAACACTTTATAAAGAGATGAAAATGGCAAATGTAATTAAAGATCGAAAACTTGTTCAAAATGAATTATTGTACATAGAATTTGGGCTTGGGAACTTCATTGGGAATGTTGACACTAGTGAACAACCTGTTGCTCTTAATGTTGAAGTTGACAAAGATGGTGTGGGTTCGAAGATGTGTTTTGATGGGGCTTGATCCAATATTGGAAATGGATTTGGGGTTGTATTCTATGCCCCCAATGATAAGTGTTCCAATTTTTCTTTTCATTTGTCCTTTGAGTGCACTAATAATACTATTGAGTATGAGACATTTTTTATTAGTTTACTAATTGCCCATGAACATGGAATTAAAATATTGATTTTCAAGGGTGATTTCAAGCTTGTCATAAATTAAGTACATAATTCTTATTCCACTAAAATTAGAAGGTTCAAAAAATATCATAATGTTGTTTGGGATTTCATTTAATTCTTTAATGCATTCAATATTTGTTATCATGATAAAAGTTTTAATCGAGAAGCTAACAGACTTGCAGTGTTAGGTGCTCAATTTGATATTACAAATACAAGACCTCATTGTTAGTATCAAGTAGAGGTGTTTGTTAGGCCTTCAATATAAGATAATGTTCATCACTAGTAGCTGTTTGATGGTGATAAACAAATTAAAAGGTTTCTAAATTGTGATGCTAAGTTCCATAATTAGCTCATAGACTTGGAATCTATGGTATAGGTTTGTGACATAAAAGAAACATTATTTTTCAAGGACATTATCTAGCTGAAGACAAATACGCTACTTAGAAGATTGATAAGTTTAGAAGAATCTTTTGATCTAGAAAATAGAATCAAGACTCAAGACTCATTTATTTTAAAGGATGTGACTGAGTGTAATTTGGGTTCTCATGAAAATCCAAGGTTTGGTTGGGTACTCGCATAAGTGTAATTAAGTAGTAATTTTTCATGCATATAATTAAAAGGTTCCAAAATTGTTTAGCATGGTCTTATTTTGAGTTGAAAACATATAGGGAAGACTTGTTTCAACATGTCATCCTACTACAACCTAATAGCAACCCTTTCAGGAAAAAATAGAGACTTATTAACCCCATCTTAGCTATTAAGACGTGGGATGAGTTAAATAAGATAATGGATGGTGGTATCATTTAGCCCATTAGGTATTCATCATGGGTTGTAAATTTAGTCCCTATGAGAAATAAAAATGGTGGCATCCACCTGTGTGTGGATTTCTAATTTTTTTTCAAAGATTCTTTAAAATATAGTTATACCCTACCTAACATGGAAAACCTATTACAAAATTTTATAGGATTAGAGATGTTATCCACTTTAGATGGCTTCTAAAGATATAACCAAGTTGTGGTGAAGGAATCTGAGAGACCCAATAACACATTAACAATGCCTTGGGGCTTATGTGTGTGTGTGTGTGTCTATATATATATATGAGGATGCCTTTTGGGTTAATTAATATTGGTTGAATATTTTGATGAGCTATGGATGTTGCTTTTATATAGATGATTAACAAGTTTATAGTTATGTATCATGATGATATTATTGTGTACTCCAAGACTAGAGAAGAACCTTTGGAGTATCTTGATAAAGTGTTGATCAAATGCAAGGAGTTTTTCATTTCAATCAATCCTATGAAATGTCACTTTAAAGTATAAAAGGACAAGTTATTGGGACATATAATGTCCAAGGATGGTGTCATGATCAATCCTGAGAGAGTAGAAAACATTGACAAAGTGCCCTTCCCATAGTCTAAGAAGGGAATTTATTTCTTCTTTGGACAAATTAATTTTGTAAGGAGGTTTGTGTCCAACTTTACAAAGACTACTTTGTCTATTACTTTCATGCTAAAGATGGACCAGATCTTCAAGTGGGAGGAGAAGACCATGCAGGCATTCAATGACATCAAATAAACTCTAAAGTATGCCCCTATTTTAGCCAAACTTGATTATACTAAGCCATTTTAGATTTTCTCTTTTGCATCATATAAAATTATTGTTGTTGTCATGTTGTAGAAAAATGTATATGGTCATGAAAAACCAATAGCTTTCTTTAGTAAAGCTATGAAATGTGATGAATTGAATTATACCATCATGAAAAAACATGACTTCACTTTTTGGAAGGTTATTAAAGCATTCAAACCTTATATTTTGAGTTGAAAGATTGTTGCTTATGCCCTATATACCATCGTAAAGGACATCTTGACTCAGACTAAAGTCTCTAACAAGAGATGAAGGTGGGTCAACAAGTTGTAAGAGTATGACATGGATATTTAGACCACCAAGTTAGTGTGAGGGATGGGTCTAAACAAGATCATGGTTGAGGATAATTTATAATCCCTTGAGGTAATACTTATATTTTTAATGTTGATGATTTCTTGAATCAATACAACATGTATCCATTGTATAAAGACATTGTCTATTACTTGAATAATATGAATTTTCCCCTTAACTTAGACAAGAATCAAAGGAGGAATCTTCAACTTATTTCCAAAAATCAAATTTTGACTTAAAATGGACATGCATTGAAGAATCTATATGAATTTATCCTAAGATACATGCTAGAAGAACAAATTAATGACATGATTGAAGACTTACATAATGGAATATGTGGTGGCCATTTTGTACCTAAAGTCATAGCTCATAACATTCTAAGATTTGGATATTGGTGGCCATCATTGTTAAAATTTATTCATCAAAAAGTTAAAAAGTTTGAGAAATGTTAGTGCTTTGTTGGGAGGATGAAAGCTTCTAGTTATCTTCCCTTATAGCTTGTGATGATTGAAGGCCCATTTATACAATGGGGAATGGATTTCATTGGATAAATTATTGATTCATCAAGTACTAGACATAGATCGATACTAGTTGTAACTGACTACTTCACAAAATGGGTTGAGGTGGTCCCTATAAAGAAAGCTACACACCAAGTGGTTATGGAGTTTTTACTAAATCATATTATTTATATATTTGATGTGTCCATCAAAGTTATTTATGATAATTCCATGCGTTTCAAAGCCAAAACTTTAGTGGTATTATTTAAAGAGTATATGATTGAATTGACCTATGCATCTAATTACAACCCTCAAGGAAATGGGCAAGTAGAATTCAGTAACAAGAACTTGCTCTAAATCATTATATGAACATTGGAAGCAAATAAGAAGTGAGGTGAAAAACTAAAGTTTATTTTATGGGCTGATAGGACCATACCCAAGAGAGTTGCAAGAAAAATTCCTTTTTATCTTATCTATGAATCTCAAATAGGTTTAGTTATGAATTTGTAGTTGCAAACCTATTAGGCCATGCAAAACTAGAAGATGATAAGCAAATCAACCACAATGAAAGTAGGGTGAATTAGATTATTATGCTTAGTGAAATTCAAAGACAATATCATGAAAGACACCTCAAGTTCAATGAAAATATGAAAAAGATATTTGATAAGGTCACTCCAAGAACCTTCCAAGTAGGTGATCTAGTTCTACATTGGGATAACAAGCATGAAGAGAAAGGCAAGCATGTCAAATTTGATGCCTTGTGGATATGTCACTATTCCATTGACTATAAGATTGGGAAGCACACTTTTTAATTGAGAGACTAGGATGATGAAATACTAGGTTTATTAGTAAATGGTAAACATCTGAAGCATTTCCTAGATTGAGTATATTATTATATATTGTATAGTCTTTTTGTTTTGTTGCTTTATTTCACCTCTACTTTAGGCCTTATTTATATAGTTTCCTTTTATTATTTTTATCTTTTATTCATTTTTAGATCCTCCTAATCAATTTATATTAGTTTTCCTTATTTTGTGGAACCTTCATGGGTACTTATTATGGAATCGCTAAGTGTCGACTTTGTGACCGAATAGATTATTACCTAGTTGTTTCTCTTATTTCTTTCTCATTTCTTAATTTTGGAAGAAGATAAGAAAATAATAATAAGGGTGTGGTATAAATACCTATTTAATGATGCACACACAATCCAAATGATGGTGGTGAACTTGAATACTTTTATGATTGATAACTCTTATGATTAATCCATTTCACCTCCACCTCTCCTCTTTTTATAGTCAAAGAGAGATGGAGGATGTGAGGTTATCAAGAGAGTGAGTCTGTTGATCATGATGTTTAAAGGTTCATTAGCATCACCTAAGGCAAAAGTATTAAATAGGGCCTCATTATCTCTCACATAGCTAGATGATGTGTTAGGAAATTAAGGAGGTGAGAAGACATGACCATTGATGATCAGGCTAATCATGGATAATTGGGCTGACTATCTATGGTTGAATGCCAAAGGTAAATTGGTCAAGGTGGGGGTTAAAAAGGCTTGGTTAAATGTTAAGTTAGTAAGTCGATGAGTTAGATAACTAAGTGGTCAACTAAACTCAAGGTCCATTGAGGGCTCTTAATGCATTTTGACAATCAGAACTATCATGTGAAGTTTTCTAGTGTTTACATTTTTCTCCTTTTGTTATGAAGCTTTGATTTAATAAGTTATATAGTAAAAATGGATTTTTGGTTGAAGGTCTGATTGCCTTGAGTATGGGAGGATGTGTTCCCCCTAAAATTATGAATCATTGAGATGAAACCAAAATAAATTTAGATATGTAAAAGTGTTATATGGTGAGTCACTAGGTGATGATAAAAAGGTTTGACATTTGAAATGCAAACATGCACACATAATGTGATTAAGTGTGATAGTCAAGATCACACATAGAATAAGGTTGCCAATGTTGTTATAAATAAGCTCAGTTCTAGAAGAACAAGTGATAGGGTAACTAGTCCACAATTTTGGTCATAGCTAACATGATGACTCTATAAGTCTTCTGCACATGGTCGATGTTTTCACAGGTATTTAAGCTATGAAAGTCTCCATTGAAAAACATAAATGGTCTAGTCATAAACTAGGTGGTGAAAAATTCAAATGGTCAACATGGAAAAATGGTTGATGTGGTTAAAAAAACACTACAAGGTCATCATAAAGCCTGAAAATAATTTGGGTTAAAATGGCCAATGTCAAGGTGGACATGGTCCACTAGTTGGTCAGAGAAGGATAATCTCTAAAAGTTTAAGTTTTAGTTTCAGTGAGATTGGATGATCTCTAATGTTTGGCACCTAAGGGTAGCATAAAAATTTATAAGTGGGATATCCTTGACCATCGATGGTTAGGGGTCCTAGGGTCAATCATCAAAAATCACCCTGACCATCAATGGTCAAGGGAAACCTTAGAAAGATAGGACATAAAAAGTGAAAATGAGATTTCATTTTTAGTTTTGACTTGTAATCTCCATGCATTCTAGACTTTAGAATTTTTTTACTTTGGCATTCAACTAGGAGATTGACATAGTTAATGCTAAGGTTTAGGTTGGTGATTGGTTTAGAATGTGTGTGAGGTGATTGATTGTTGAATGAGATGAATGTTAGATGAGGGTGCATCCAAGTAGCTAGATGTAGGCTTTGACCTTGACAGTGAAGAAAGTATAGTGACATTCGTAATTCTATCATTAAATATAATAAAATTCTTCTAATATTTTTCAATAAAATTTAATAAATGAATAAAATGATGATCTCTTGTCTAACACGATTATCAAACATTATCATTCCAAAATAAAAAGGGATAGATATTGTATTCTTAAAGTTTAGAATGATCATATTGAGGTCTTAACACATTGAGGAATAATGACAAATGGTGATATATAGTTATCTATTAGATATATTGGAAAATATTATTATTATCTTCTCTCTTCTTAAATATTATCTATTATTTTTTTATTTATCTATTATATTTTAAATAATGTTGTTGTAACTCCAAGTCATTATATTTTCACATTATGGGATAGTTTGAAAAAGTGAATAGTGAAATAGAAACTTTTTTTTTTAAAAACATTCTTGTATTTATGAGGTAGTTATTCAACCTTTGAACTATAATTATGGATTACTATTATTGTAAAAAGGAGTTATTGATAGATAAACAATTTTTTTAGAGGAAAGAAACAAAATAAAATAAAAATGTGTATTTTTACTGAGGATTAATACAAGAATATTTATAGGTCTTTCAGACATTCATGTTATTGTTAAATTATCATTATTTATTATGTTTGTTGATTCATTCAGTCTCTATTTTTTATCTATACAAAAAACATGTCTATATTTGAAATGTCACTATTGTAAATGTTTTTGAGCAACCTAAAATAGTTGAAATATATTTTTATTCAATTATTACATCCCATTTTTATTCCTTATTTTACTTTATTTTATATCTCTCCTACTTATTCTCCTTCCAAACAAATTATGTTTTGATCATAAAAACCCCATAGGAATTTTTTTGAATGTATATAATTTTAAATATTTCATTTTATGCACCTTTAAAATTTTAATAAATGAAGTCTCCAATTCTAATAAACAATTGAAATATAATTCCTTAAACTATTTATAGAAAACCCACAATTTTTCCTCATAAAAAGTATTATGCCAACAATTTTTGCTACAAATTATGGGGCATGATCTTTTGCTTTTTTATCAACCCAAAAAATATTTATTTTTTTCTCACATGACCATTATTTTATTTCAAGTCCCTATTATTCATCTAGATATTTATTGGATACAAAGAACATAAGATTATATTTATTGACCTTTTAATGTGCACTTGGAATTAAAAAAAACTAACCTTATTTAGTTTTACAGATTCATATCTATGTTAAAATAATAAGAATATCATGTTTACCTTGTCAAAATATCCTCAAAACTTACCATTATAATAATACAACTAGAGAAGGTCATGATCAGAGTTATTCAAAGAGCCGTACAACTACTTCTTACTCTAAAACAACAATTTTTTTAAACTCATATGGGCTTAAATAAATTTTTTTAGGCTGAGTAAGAAATAAGGTAATTCTAATATAATATTTGAGTTACAAAAAAAACTTTAAACTAATCCCAAAACACCTTTCAAAGTAAAATATAGTAAGTATAAAATCTGCAAGAATTATAACTAGTTAACAAAAATGAAATGTCAAAGTTGAATCTATAACCAATATGGAATTTATTTTATTCAAAATTGTAATATCTCAAGTTAATAATTTTTTAAAATGGATATTATACACTAAGGACCATCCAAATTCCCACTTTCCCTTGGTGGGAAATTTCATGATTTTACAAAAGGGTCGATAAAGAACTCTCCTAGGTTCATTGTGATAGTAAACAACATCTAGATGAACTCAATTTTTCCTTTATTCATGTGTTTTGTATTTTTTGTGTTCAATATGAGGATTTTGTATTTATACTATATTTTTAATCCCTATTATATGGAGAATCAATGTTTTTTACCATCTCACCTTTAGTTCTATCAATAACTAGGGTATGATTAATTTTTTCTATAAAATTGTTTTAATTAGTTGAAGACTTGTATATTATACTCACATAATTGACAAAAATTAAAAATGAAGATAATTAACCCATAAGGGAGTTAATATAAAAATTCAAAAATAATTGAATAAAATTATCTTTTTATCAAAACATTTACCTCAAAATTTAAAAAAAAAACATTTCCGCAGAAACGCCCAAGTACCTAAAGTTAGGATTGTGTTGAGAATTAATTTAGTAGTTCATTTGGAATAAGTAAAAATATTGGCTAAAAATTTTAAATAATATTTTTTTATGTAATTTATATTATAAAATTATTGTATCAAAGCAAAAGGGCAAACTTCAAATAAAAAGTTGACTAATCAGTTATTTATAAAAAGGGTTATTGATATCTCAGCTTTGAAGAAAGATCTACCTTAGTAAGAACTAAATCTACTATAAAAATATATTATATGCAATGAGATAGAATTGACATATAATTTATCCTATATAAGAATCCCAAGCTCAAATAATGTAAATAAAAAAAGAGCCCATTGATACTAGATATATCATGATATGAATAATTGAGTCCACTAAACTTAGAAAGATGAGCATATATGTCACAACATCAATGGAGAGGGTTATAAATAATTTAAGAGGTAAATATAAAGAAATAACCATAATTATGTCTTCTAATATTATAATTAATCTAATCTAGTATTGTCAAGTTGACATCAAAAACAAAAGGGATGATTAAATTAAAAAGGATAAATAACCATGGAAGGTAAATGGGGGCATATGTTACCTAAAGTAGGAAATTTAAAGTTATAAAAAACTTATGGCCACACTAAGTATAAGTGTCTAGGATATTATAATAATAAGATACATTAATTAAATCTAGTAATTATGAAAATTTTATCTATCTAATGAAAGAGATAAGGTGTAATTTAGTACTTTTATTGAAACCTATCATGCCTCCATCTCTACCTTGTTCAATGGTGTTTTTCAAGAGATTACTAATTTTTCAAAGATAAAAAGGTTGAATACATATCTAGGATAAAATTATTCCTCTGATTGCATCCAAGACTCCACAATACAAACTATTTCCATCCAATACAAGATCTAACCAACAACTTCTAGAAATGTAGACTTTAATAAAATTTTGATTAGTTACAATGAAATAAATGAATTTTCCTCTTTATTGTATTAAAATTATACTTGTATTTATAGTGGTTAGTGATATTAACCCTTCCTAAAGTAATAGATTATAAGAATTATACATATTTGATGTAGTTGAAAATATGATGTTTTGACCTCAAACTAGGTTGGCCATGGCAGATTTAGTTTTAAAGTGTATGCCATAACATTCAAACTACATTAACCTAAGATGAATTAGTTTTGAAATGTGAGGGAATTTATGAATACCACATCAAGTTAGGTTGATATAATCATAAAATATGGGTTTTGTTCTAGTTATGGGTTATAAGGAGGAAGATTTATTAGGGGATCAAGTATGTTGGAATTATATTGGATAGAAGTATTATAGATTAAACAACAATGTCTCTTATGAAGCACCAATGATTTTCCCACACCTTTTAGTGATCCATTTAAGGTATGCATTTAAAGATATTTAAATTTTATAAGTTTATAAAAATTATAAATCTTAATTAAATGATAAAGTTTAAAATTATTATTGTGTATACATATTCCCCACTTGAATCTTATGACATGTTAATACAGTGCAACATGGGATTGTTCTGTGAGAAAATAATAGCAACACATTAACTAAACTGTCTCAAATGGAAATACTAAAAGGAATGTTATAAATGAAATAACTAAAAGTAGCATATACATACCTTGAGTGACCATTATCACTTAATTATTGTATGTTGTATTTATATTTTTTATTGTGGAGGGTATAGTAACTTTATTAGATAAAATCTATGGATATAAGGCTAGAGATAAAAAAAACAAAATCATAGTAAAATAAAAATAGAATAAAAACTTTCATGACAAATTTATGTAATTATAAAATTGGGATGTCAATATGACAAAGGCTAAGTTATGACCCAAAGACCAATACTAAAGAGGTCTCAAAATTTTAAACATAGGTAAGGGGAATTTGAGAAATATAATTAAATAATCAAGAAAGAATCTCACAATAAATCAAAGATGCAACTTATATTCTAACTATGGATGAATTAGAACCAACATATTCATAACATGGATAAAATAAATGGAAATGAATAAATATATAAGTTTGGAAAATATTCAAAAATTAACTTTCATAATGATGCAAAAATGAAATGGGTGGTGGGTAAAAGAGGGTGGCACCATCATGAAAACATAATCTCTGATGGAGACAAGACAATAAAATAAAGTTAGAAATACTTAGATATTTTCAACACTAATGACATTAGATAAGTATACCTAAGAAAACAAGGTTGATTTAACTTATTGAAGTATAATTATCATCCCATGAAGGATAGTATGTAAGAAAATAAAAATGGACTTACCTTCACACAACATGTTCCCCATTGCATAGGACCTATTACAAGGTCATCAGTCTACTATGAAGCTTGGGTACATGCATAATAAAGTAAGTGGAACTAGATATTATGTGGTATAATGAGAAATCCTACACTAGTCTACTGGCCTACCACACCCTAATGGATATCATATTTATCATGATGCCAATTGTAAAGTTTAAGATTCCACATGGATAGAAGATGTGCTAAATAAAGATCACATATTTTTGTGATCTAATTTTGAAGAGTATATTTTTGATTTATGATAATTGAATTTTTTTTACTATATGGATTAATATTTTTTGTATTTTTATGTTCCTCCTCTATATGGATATATAAAACCAAACATGGGTTTTAAAAATGACTAGAAAACATAACCTAAAGACAATGTGTCTAAGACACATAGACTGACATATGTGAATAGAGTGCAATATCAAAACTAATCTTGGTGTGCCCAAAGTAATGTGGATTAAGGGAAATTATTAAAATTAAAATAAGATTAATGGGTTTCTTTGAATCATAAAAAATGTGTAAGCGAAGATGGTACACTAATAATTAGGGAAGAATCATCATCATGATAAATAGTATCTGTGAATGAATGCGTGAGAATAAACCATTATAATTTCACCACAAAATAATATGAATATATATAAGTGTAAGAAAATATGACTCTCAACCATTGATTTATCTTTAATGGAAGACACATAACTACTTATTTGGGATCAAAGATAAACTATAAAATTAATAAAATGATTGGTATTTTTTCTTATGTAAGCTTTTCCCCACTTATAGTTTTACCTGCACAAATATTACTCAGCTTTTTAGTGTTGTTAAGGTGATTAGGGAAAAATATACTTAATGAACATTTTATAATAGTGAGTTGAGTTGTTACATTTTTGGTGACCTAATCTCTCACTATATAATGTACCTCCTTTGTAATTTTTAGATAATGGAATAATATGAAAATCAATTTTGATTTGCATTGATTCACTTATTCCTAAGGGTTTTGTACAATCTTGGAAACTCAAAGATATTGGAGCAGTTTTGCATGGTATAAGAACTTTGATTTGATGTCCATTTTTCCATTTCTAAAATCCTCATCAAGAATTTTTCTCCATGCATTCTTGTTGGTTTTATTTATTTTTTATGGTTTCATAGGTTTGAGGGAATTTCATGACAATCCATGCAAACTATAAAAATTAATTATCTAATAATAAAATGGATAGGACCATTAGATTTAAAATTCAAAAAAACTCTAAAATTGGTTTGGGCCTTTTCAGTGATTTGATGCATATTCGTATAGTAGGGTTCTCAAAATAGGGAAAACATTTAAGCGTTTTATAGGTTTTTAAAGTTCTCAGTTAATTTTTTTTATTTTTTTAGTATCCATACCAAATCTATATTTTTTTTGGGTTTTCCAATTTTAATAGAGTTTCTAACCCTTGTAGGCAGTTATGGTAGTTTTTGGTCTTAGTTAGACTCTTGTTTGAAAGAAAATATGTCTTGGTAGACATTTTATCATTGGTATAATTTTAATCCTATATTTATAATCTCATCAAAACATAATACCACTACCAAATAACTCACTTGAGTCAGATACCCCTACCAACAAGCTTACTAAAACATGTTATCCTTGTCTACAGTATCAAAAAGCCCTGATGTAGTTGTAAAAACCATTATTAAAATTTGATGTCTTTGTGTACACACCTTTTGGAATCCAAAAATTGTACTTACATAGATATAAAATCTGGACACCCTATGTACACACGTAATATAATTCATCCCTCATCTGAGTACTCTACACATTTTGGACACCCTATTTTCACACTATGACATCCAAGTGGATATACAATTTAATTAGGTGAAAAGTGATTTTATTCATTTGAAACTTAAAAGCATTTTTAGATTGACATCACTCCTATATAAATTACATCAATCAAAAAGGGATGAGGTGGAAAGCACTCATAGATGGTCTTATCCCCTTAATCATATGGTATATTCAATATGGAGGGGCCTTAATTATTGAATCATACTGGTGGAGATTAACCTTATCACAAAAGAAAATTCAAATCAACCTAAAATTTTCAAAAAAATTGTTGGTTGTCTCCAATCGATCCAAATATTTTTAAATTTATGTTGGGTGGAGAATTTATATGCAAGATCAAATCTAAAAATGGCTATAAATTTTGATCGATAACTTGTTTCTAAGTGTTATCTTCTTCAAAAGTGACTATTTTTTATTATATACACATGGGTGGTTATATTGTCCACTATATTTCCTTCGAAACTAATTATTATAATCTTATGGATTAATTATCTGTTGAGTCTGATGTTTCCCCAGTTATCTGTACTTGGACACTAATTTCTCAAGATACATTCTTAATTATGTCTGAGATTTATATGAACATGGTTGTATTTACAACTTTAAGGTGGGGCCACTCTTAGAGTTTTAATTGGTACTAGTGGTACTGTGTAATTTTATTTTGTTCATTTCTTCTTTAATTTCTAAAACCACTTCTTTTCTACACTATGGATTAAAAATCATCAAGTCTTCTCACTCCAATTAATTATTATGAATGGAAATCTATAATGGAAATACCTTTGCAATTAAATGGATTTCAGAAATTTACAATGTTAAAAGAGACTAAAACTAGGATAAAATAAAATAAAGTCAAATGGTATTACCATTATGATAAAGTTTTTAGACTACTATGTCTTTATGTCTATACTAATCTACTCTTTCACATAGAGTCTACTAGAAATCTAAATGAATTATGGACCACAGAAGAAAATCTCCTTGGGAAGTAGGATGTAATAAGAGGCCATAAACTAGAGAATGATCTCATTAGTTTTATCCCAATTTACTTTGACACCCTACGTGATTTGTTCAAAAAATTTAGATCACTAAGTTTCAAATTAGAAGAATGTGGAAAAGATAAGAAAGATGATCAACTTATTCTTTTTATACTCTCCAAACCAGATTTAGACTATTATGTGTTTGTGTACACCTTCCATGCAACACAATGTGGTATTATAGATATGTGAAAGATGAATTATTTAGATATATTTATTACCAAATTGATTAAAGAGTAATAAAAGATTATACATATGGGCACAATGAATTCCTCACAATATCATGCACTTTTTTCTAAGAAAGAAAAGGATTCAAATAATAAGGAGAAAGAATAGAACAAAAAGGATCAAGAGAAGGATGTAAATCCTTCCAACCAAAAATAAAACAAGGGGACCTCTTACTCTAATGTTAATCCTAAGAAATATGAAAAAAAATGTAGTTTTTGCTTAGGAAATCACGATGAAACAAAATGTTTGAACAAGCATATTGACCAAATGACTAATATGATCAATAAGATCAATATGAATTCCCCTAATTCTTCCAATCATATTTCATCAACCCATAAATCATATATGTAAAATAATAATGGTAAATAAAAGGAAAAATAAAATGGTAATGGGGAAGTAAAAGGAAAGGCCCTAATTGTAATTATACCTTAGACACTTACATGGGTCATTGATTCTAGTGATTCACATTACATTCCCTCTTCATAGATAAAGTTCATTTCAATGGAATAATGTGGTATGTATTCTATATAAATGGGTGTTGAAACTTATAAAAAGGTTCTTAGGAGAGGGTTTTCTGATGTTACTAGTGTAACATTAAATAATTGTTTATGTTTTTCCTTACTTTCAACTAATATCTTATTAGTTTGCTAGATAATTTACCTTGCTCTAGGTATGCGAGTTGAGTTCACTCTATATTGAATATATGTTAGATATATTCATAGTGATACTATATTGCTAGTGGGAATGGTCAGTCATCATAATCAACATATAACATTTCACACTTTGCCCCTAACTATCTGTTAGATTCTTCTTCTTCAAAATCACCTAAACTTAATGACATGTATGATCCTAAGCATACCACTAATATTGATGAATTTTTATATATCATAGATGTCTAAATTAGTGATTGGGATGAACCACCATCTCCTTGTCACCATAAAAGTATTGAGGAGTTATTTCATGATCAACCTAACTGTAGTCCACTTCAAACATCACAAATAACACATATAGTAATCAAAGACACATAATATATCATGCATTATATTCTATAGTTTTAGGTCATTCCAGAGTCCTTATTAACCTCTTCTTCTATTTCACTATCATTTCATAGATCAATTAGCCCTCCTATCTTTCATAAAGAGAATAATTCTTTTTATAGGAATCACACCTTGGTTGAATATCAACCAAGCACTTGGTAGACACATTCACTATTTAAACGTGATTAAATCTTCATTGCATCTATTTATAATCCATAATCACTTATAACAAATCCATTATAGGATACATGATGTATAAAGGTAGTTGTATACTCTAGTGGGTATTTTTATCTCTCTTCTCTTCTTTTATCTCTTTTTAGAGAGGTTTTTTCTTATGATTTTTATACTTTTATTTGCACTATGTGAGTTTAATTGTGTTTGGTTATCCCATCAGGTCTCATTTTCGAGACCCAATTTTTCTACCCACCTAAGCTATGGTTTAGGGGGATTTTTAGTGTAGGATTTTTCTTGATTATAGTTTTACTTACATGGTTTTTAGTCAGCTTGCTTATGGTTATAAAGGTCATTATGGGAAAATACATGTAATGTGTTTTCTATTAGTGAGTTGAGTTGTTACCTTTTTGGTGACTTGATGTCTCACTATATAATGTACCTCCTTTATATATTTTTTTCTAATGTAATAATACACAACACACTATTTATTTTCATTTCTCTCACCTATTCTTATTATTTTCATACAATTCTTGATGTTCAAAGATGTTAGAGCAATTCAACACTTTTAAGGACCACATCTAAGGTTTTATAGTTTTCATAAAGTGAAGAGTCCAGATGCATGAGTGATATAAATGAACCAAATGGCAAACAAATTTATATGAAAGTAACTAAAGACTTGAAAACTCTAAAAATAAGAAAATGGGAATTTTATGAGGAACAACCGGGTCCTGTTCATGATTTTATGATGTAAAGTCACAAATTGAAAACCAAGTAGTGTTTTAAAATAAAACATGAGACAAAGGTCTAAATATATGACCTAAGGTTGATGTTTAAAAATAGAAACCTAGAGGTTAATAAATAAGTGAAGTATATGCTATGATACACAGTATAAAATTATAAGTATGTCCTGTAAGAAATGTTAGCCACATATTACATATAAGACTAAGTATAAACATGAAGGTAAAATATAGTGGGATATAAATATAGATATAACATATAATTAAGAAAAGTATTTCTTCAAAAATTAAGCATTGGCTGGTTTTTTGAAGATGTCTCGTTCATTAGTTTATAATTTATAATTACTAGGTCCAAGAATTTATTTTACTAGATAAGGACCCCATCATGTTTTGGAATATTTACCCTAATTATCATGGGTGTATTCTAAATTAATCACTAAGTCTCTAAAATTGAAATGATGAACTTCAATATTGATTTTATGTTTTTAGTGATGTGTGCTTGATTTTGTTGATTATGTTGAAATACAACCCTACAATGCTCATCAAGGAATTATAAGGCAAAAATGCATGATTCAAAAATCTCTTCATTGGTAGTGATGGTACAAATACAAGTGTTCAAGGAATGTAACTCAATTTAAATTTGTAAGATAGCTTTAGAACCATATACTAATGAGAAGGGAACTACCCTAGTAGTAGTATGAATGATGGTTTGATAAGTCCAAAGTAAAAAATAAATCTTGGGGTTGCTATGCAGAGTGAAAATCCCTAATAGTAATTTTAAAAATTTGTTATGTATTTCTTAGTGGATTCAACTTGAACATTTTACTAAGGTTGATATGGTGTGGCAAAATTGTATGTGATACTGAATTTTTCATATAGTGGTTTCATCTATTTGTTTTTAAAATTCCTACCAATATTAGAAAATATGTTTTTAGGAATACCAAAATAACATACAATCTGATTAATAATGAATTTTTAAATAGTAATGCCATTAATGTTTACAAGATGAATAACTTCAACCCACATGCTAAAACATATTGTGGTAGTAATGATGAAGATGTGGCCATTCTTTGACCTAGCCAATTTACTAATGAAATCTAATCCCCACATATAAAAGGGCTAAGGAGACTCCAATGTTTGAACTTCAACTAGAGGATAATTAAGGAAATAACCATAAATGTGGCAAGTACTAAAATTATAGTGAATGTAATTGGTTTCTAGGAAAAAAGGATATAGAGAGATGGCTCAATGAAATAATTAAAACAAATTATGAATAATAATAATAATAATAATAATAATAATAATAATAATAACAATAATAATAATAATAATAATAATAATAATAATAATAATAATAATAATAATAATAATAATAGGCAAAATTATGAAAGTATTTAATGAAGAATATATATATGCTTAAATATATATATATGTTTGAATATATGAAATATTCTGGTGGGAAGTTAAAAATCAATTATATGCATGTTCATCTATATTAGAGTAATTTGTTTTCCAACCAAAGATTATGAAACTTGTAATTTGGTCAGAGGAAAAACTAAAAAACTTATAAAACATAGACTCTAATTGGACCTATGTAGTAAATTACTAGACAAAGTCCACTGCTGATAGATATATCACTAAATTTTATGTTCAAGGTTATTTAGATTTTCAAGTTGTGTAAGATCAATTTTTAAGGGGAATCTATGGGATGTTTGTTTAGTGACTACCTAATCTAATCAAGATGTTGGTTCTGGAAAAGGCCACGGTACCCACTCCTTCCAACATGGAGTAGTCATTTTGGGCCTTATGGGAATGTGTGTGATGTAAGAGTGAATCATACAGAATAGAGTAGAGAAAATGGAACTTAAACACAAAATAATGGAGGATTAAAAAAGATATAGTGAAAAAAATAATTTCTATTAAAAGGAGAACTATGACAATAGAGGAGATGAAATAAATTAAATAATATTGACTTAACTACATGTAGGAGTAGGAAGAAGGTAGAAGATGTTGTAGTAAGGGGATCTAAGAGAGAGGATTCAAAATGTGTGGGAAGTAGACTAGATGTAGGGTAGGAAGGGAAAGGGCTTGAGGAAGCATAATATAGAATTGTGAGTAGCAAGTAGATGGAGAAAAGAGAAAGACAAGAAGAAAGTATAATAAATCAGTTAAAAGATAGAATTAGTTAACATTTAAGAGGGAAAGTGCTTAGATCAATTGAAGAATATTCACGAGAAGAGATTATGAATAAGTACAAAAATATTTTAGGTTTAAGATCATAGTTTTAAGAAGCAAAGGATATATATCAAACATTTCTAGACAATGCATCCCCCCATCCCAATCTTTCTATAGTTAGAACACCAAGAGTAAAGGAAATGAAGGAAAAAGATGGTTTGAGTCATTCATAGACAAGTTTGGAAAGCTTATTGCAGAGACAAAGAAGTCATTTGATAAGAGGTTAGAAGAAGTTGGATTTAAATTTGAATCTAATTTTAAAACACCATTAAAAGTACATAGAAATCTATAATCACATTGATCAGTGTGTAATAACCTACAGTCATAGTCACCAAAATAATAAAATAACTAGTGTTATCCCTTAAACTCAAACCAAAAATACATTACATTCTATGGATTGTTTGTTGTGTTGACACCAAATGATGGGTCTATGAACATTGAGTAGCCTTTGTTAACCTATGACATAAATTCACAACTTAGAGATATAAATAACATGGCAGTCTCTATTACAAGTGAAAGATTTTAGGAGATGCATCATGTCATGCCTTGGAATTTATTTTTAAGAGATATGTAAATGACATAGATCTCAAGCAAGTTAAAGTGAAGTTATTAGAAAATTTCAAAATGAAGAAGTGTGCAAGTCAAACTATTTAGGACCTAAAGGATATCAGGTAGTGTGATAGAGAATCTATGTGGAACTATGAGCATATATTATCATATGTAATGAATAATTTTTTTTTCATGGAGATAAGGATAGAGCTACCTAGTTCATATAAGGCAAGTGATGAAGAATAAGATTTATCTTTCCACTATGTCGATTCACAATAAAGACTAATTAATGATCAATTACATTAAGAGTAGAGAAAATTGAATATTATGGAGCTGTTATAATTTATGGATCCAAAATGGATGAAAAGATATATGATTTCATAAATAGGATTAATGAAATTCATGTAAATGATAAATCCAAATTAGGTGTATGATGCATGGAGTGTCAGTGAGAGGGACATCATAGGAATGATTTACCAAAGTTAAAGCCATAATTATATGAAATTTGTAGAGTATTAGGGCATGTAACTACTAAATCTCATCTTATAAAATAATATATTTAAAAGTCTCAGAGTTTATACTACAATTTTTGTAAGACAACTGACCATGACAAAACAATTTGTTGATATTTGTAGGAATTAAAGAAAGATATTTTTAAGAATGCCTTCTTAGTTGCCTCATAATAATTACCTATTATTAAGCAAGGAATCTCAAACCCATATGTATAAATGGTATGTGTGGCATAAGGTAGTCCCAAATGGGTACCCTCATCACCCTAATATTAGTATCAATCCCAAGGTCTAGCTAGTTGGATGCCATCATTACCATAATAACAATAATAATATTCATGGAATAATATGAGCCTACAACAATAGTAATGAAATTGATCTCCTAATTCAACACAACATTAGTATGAAGGATACAATGCACAACAAAAAATCAAAGAGCATTTTGTGGGTAGAAACTATAATATTAGGTTTATAAATAGAATATAGGAGGTTATAGAGGAGGATACAAAGGTAGATACTAAGGTAACTATCAAGGTGGTCACAACAAATATAATAGACAAGGTTTATAGACCATTCAATACTATTTATGTTGTTAGTATAATGTTTCTATGTGAAATTATCCTACTAATTCTCAAAGGAAAGTAAATTACATGTATTGTAAAGTGGAAGGGCTGAATTAAATGGAGGATATCCCTATTTTGGAGAAATAGAAAAAATAAAAACTAGTGTGAAATGTGACATTGACTAATGCATAGCCTAAGGAAAATGCAAATTATGGCCATGTAATTCTATATCCATAGATTTAAATGTTTAACTACTTGGTGTAATGATGAGTTTATTATTTTTCTCAATACAATGCATGATCATAAAATAGAAACATTTTCACTTTTTATAAATAATTATGTACTAGTGGATCATCATCTTCAAATATAGAGGTATAGATTAAATAATGTTGTACCTTCACCAAAAAATTAGTATCCCTCTTGCATTCATGATATATGTACCATGTAGTTGGAAGAGGTTCTAGGTATGGCTAAAAATGTGCACCTAGTATTTTAGTTCCACCCCCTACGTATATTAGATGTCTACATAATGATTCAAACTCTAATATAATAGTGTTCAAAAATTAAAATCATGCACAAAAAAAATCAAATATTATGTCTCATTCTAATTCTGAGTCTATATGCACTTCCCACCATGTCAAACTAATTTGATTCAAGGCATAGCTGAGTGCACTAACCCACTAATCTAGATTTATTACATGGTGATCCATTCTTAATATAAACTAGGTAAGATATTCAATCATAAAATGCTATGTTGATTGTCATTAGATAGTGAACAACATTCATAAAGGTTATATTTCATGGTTTACTCACACCCAATTCAACATGTGTGTGTCTTAATTAACGTTGATGCAAGGTTTTATTTCCCAATGTAAAATGCATTATTGAGTTGGATCTATATAGTCCATGGTGTTTAAACATGTAATTACATAATAATTACACTTCAAACTTAGTCATATATTTCATTGATGGAGAAGTACATTCTTTAATTTTAAATTTTTTGATTGGGGACTTTGTTATTGTGAGTTTGCAGACCCATTGCTCTATATGTTGCTTAAGATGTGGTTTAAAAAATAATAATTTGTAACTCATAAATAACTTTACTTTACATCCTTTCTTAATTTTAACCAAATGTTATCAATGTATGAATAAAAATAATCTGGTTCTTTTTGGATAATATAAGTTTTATAATTTAATTTATTCAAAGGCAATATCGTATCCCCTTGGTGTGCCTCTAATTGATTTTACATTGTGTTAATGATTGTTTGGACATCATATGTCCATTTATTACCAATCGATGAAGGATAATGAGTGTCACTTATCTTTATATTGATGACCTCCAAGTATCCTTATAGACTCAACTTGGTAACGTTGATTTTCACATAATATAATCAACCAATGGGCTCTACTCTTCCATAGTCTACAAGATTAAGATGAAAATGGACATAAATTAAATTTGGTCAACCAATAGTATCCCTATTTTATTTGAAATCATATTAACAATGCTCCTAAAATACAATACTACATTAGGTATCTTATATCCTACAAGCTCAATGTCCATGTAGGAGTCAACACCTCAAGGGTTCTTAGTTTTCACATATGAAAAAACCTTATTAGTATGATGTTAGCCTTGTTTTAAACATTATATAAGATTATGAAATAGATTGGTATTGTTCTAAAATATTTCCTCATTGCATAGTGTACTTAATATCTTTAAAATTTTTGTCAAAGTAGTTACAATACCTCCTACCTTATTATGTGCACAATCTTCCTATACATATGCAAATCAATGGTTTTAGTATATCCCTCTAAAGCATTATGCTATTTTATTTATATAGGTCTTGGGTATTTTGATACATTAAACTCTTCTCTCATATAGGATCAAGATACTTATCTAGTTACACTTTTCTAATTCTTTGATTTGTTGGCATTTCCAATGGTGGTAGTCCTTTCTCTATGTTGTGTTTTATAGTGACTACTTGCATTAATGCATTGTATCTCAGGTGTGAATTTGTCATATTCACATTGTACACAATATTTTATTTTATTTTATTTTATCTTCCAACATTGTATAGTATTGATTTTTATTATGGTATTCAATTTTATAGTAAACACAATATATTTGTCTTTGCATATTATTGGGGTAATTCTAGGTGTAGCGATTATATTTACCACTCAAATAACATTGTATGGGAAATAAATCTTGATGATTATCATTTTTATGAACTCCTTGATATCCTCCTAGGTATCCTATTCTGTATCCTCCTCTATATCCACTTCTAGTTTATTGTAATCCCCACCCTTATGACCGTTGTATAGCATATCCATCTTATTATGTTTTTTATGCATCGTATCCACCATATTGTCATTGAGGTGAGATTGGAGTCCAATTATCTTGTTGATATTGTGTACATGCATATTAAATAAATAATGATATTAACCTTGATATTAGTATAGTGAGGATAATTTATTGTTCCATCTAATCCAACCTAGGCTACTTTTTGTTTCACTAGCCATGCCCACTTTTAGGATAGGAATAATTTTATTTATAGTTATTAAATTATATGCAAAAACTATGAAGAAATTCTTGGTAATACCTTCCTTAATTATTTTAGAGTTGTTTAACTCTTCTCATCAATATTTGTTTATTTTAAAAAGTTATGTTACAAATTATTTTATTTATTAATGCAATATTATTAAGAGATGGCACTTTGGCATAGCCTGTACAACTACTATAAATATTTCACAAAACTCTATCCTAATTTTAGGACAATCATTTCTATGATGTCCTTCATGACCACACTCTATATACCACAAGATCAATTTAGACTTATTACTCTCATGCATTCTATCCATTGTTTTCATTAAAGCATCATGTTTTGCTTCAACCTTCGAACCAGATACTATACTATCATCATAGTCTTTAATTTGTTCCACATGTAGAAAAAAGGTCAGGGGTTAGCCTTAGTAGATAATAGAGACTGCACAATGACAAACCAAATTCTTGATTACAACCCTTCTAAAAAATAGGTAGTTTTGTCTTTGTAATCCATGATTAAATAAATTTTACTCAACACATCTACAAATTCATGATCATATTCCCATACCAATTTTACATTGTGTTGTTAAATCTCCTTTAGGTATTGAATAGTATGACTTCTAAACTTATTAATTTTAAATTCCATAATTATATGTTTTTTAACTTTTTTAATATCTATGAAATTAACATATTTTTTAAAAATGAGCTTTAATTCTCAACCTAACAAATTCCATATGATTTCACAAATATTTACATCATCATATGTTACTCCCCTAGCATACCACTTCATATCACAAGTCAACAAGTACTATTATAGGTCTATAGACCCATCATACTATATTAAAGGTAATGGATCTATTGACTACCATATTTATCACATTTATAATCCCTACTATTAGTTTTTTCACACTAGTAATTTATACTGCAGGCATCTATGAACTACTAATTATGGCTACTATCTTTAGCACATTGGTAACTATGATGATAGGTTTTATGTATCAATAACTATGATGACATGTTTTTACTCACTATTAACTACTAATTCATATTTTTACACATTATTTCTTACATGTGTTTTAAAAATAGCATCTAGAATATATCACAATTCTTCTAACATCCTCCTATCTAGTGTCTTCTTAGTCTTTGCACTAAGTTTATCAAATTTATCTTTTAATTATTTGAACTAACTTTTTATTTTACATTCCTCTACACTTTTATTTCTTACAACTAATGAAAAATTAGGGTCAAGTCATGAATACTCCTAAAATGAATGGTATGTGTCTTCAACATCTTATTTGTGATCTTCAACATATGATATTTCTATGTTTCTACATAATCTCTTCTCATGAATATGCTTGTATAGGTCTAAACAATATCCTTCATATTATTTATGATCTATCTCTATTATCTAAATATTATACTATTATCTTAATTTACTCTTCCTCTATGCTTTTCTTTGAATCCTTACTCTCTCTACTTCCTTCCTCTTCCAACTTGGGACATTCACTTTCCTGCTTCTCATGCTCTCTACATTATGTACTTCCTATATCCTCCATAGCCTCTCTATATGATTCTAACTCTTCAATGTCCTTTAATTTATTCCTAATCTTATTCATAGTTAATTTTTTATTACCTACTTTATTCCATCTCCTTTGTTGTCATAGTTCTCTTTCCAATCCTATAAATTTATTGTCACTTTTGCTCTCTACTTATTCCATATTTTGTGTTTAGGTTCAAGTTCCTCTAATAAAATCTATGTCATTCACTCCCTCATCACATGTATCCCTATAACACTTTAAGTGACTAATATATGTTTGAAATATTAAGAACCATGGTCTTTTTGATAGCGAACATCTTAATTAGACTAGGTATTTGCTGAAGACATTTTCCCCTGATTCCTTTGACAAACAAATCTTGTTTAGCTTCAAAATCTAGATATCTTTGTACTTTAAATTTAGTGATTTAATCATTGATGGTAGTCATGGTCTAATATTATACTACATGGGTCTAATATGAATATAGGTTGCACATGATATCTAATTTTTCTCCAATCCACTCTATAATATTCATTTTTCTTGTCTAAAAATAGTAGCATTCCTATTTGGATAACCACATAGATAATAATCTATACAATTCACACCAAATTTTTTCATAAATTTCTCCATAGATATGCTCTTATATAAATTATTTCATAGTGATCCTAATTCTCTTAATTTCTTCTTCTAAAAATTTATAGATTGTTTCATCCAACCATCTCTCTATATCTCTTTTTCCTAGCAACCATCATAACCTGTTTCAACAAAAATGTTCCATGCTCATCATACCATTATTAGTAGAGGTTCTTTTTATATACTTAATAACTTGTGAATCAAGTAGAAAAATGAGTTAATAAATGGTAATTCAAACTAAAATAACATCAAAACTAAACAAAACCACACTCACTATATGAACAAATGTAGATGTAGTTTATATATAACATTCAACATAAGCTATATGAATAAAATATTAAAATAAAAATGGTAAGCAATACACATAGAACATAGGTAAAAAGACATATAGAATAACCATTTAAAAACAATGTAATAATTTCCATCATAGATCGAAATCATATTTCATTATAGCTTATCACTTTAAGTGGCATCTTACAAAGGATTATCTCTTCATATTCCAGACATTTGATATGGCTAAAAGGAATAAATATTCATATTTAAAAATCTATTGCTATAATTACAAGGTATAATGCTTAGAAAATGTTATGAAAAAGATATATTAAAATTCATACACGTGTCAATCAAATATACTTTACAATTTTATTATCCCTAATTCTTGACGCAGTAGCAGAAATAATATCAAGTAAATGTATAAACATGCATTATATACATAAATTAATTTAAATAATAATATTATCTACATAATCATTATATGGTAACATAAATGTGTCAATAACTGAATAATACATATAATCAGTCATATGCTAAGGAAACACCAAATCTATTAGTATGGTAAATAATGCACATGTCAATAAACAACTAAAATCAGCTAGCCCATCATCTGAATCACACTCAAGTAAGAAAAATTAAACAACATCAAGTGTATAAACCACTATCTCATTAGTAATGTAATAATAATATAATCAACATCACATCAAGTGTCTCATGTTTCATGTCTCAATAATAAAATGATTACATTAAGACATCTGTAGGATAACAAAAATATAAAATAACTAAGTCTGTTAAAATGGGTCCTCATTATTTGTATGTAGTAATAAAGAACTATTTAATATAGATTTTGATATATATGTAGTAATGCATAATTTGTGAACATTTTAATGATGTTTTTTTATTATCTCATGACACATTGATTAGTGGGTTTATAAAATATAATAAATATTGTATATATCAATGTCAATATGATGTACACATATACATTAAAGATAATATGATATAAATTCTATAACTCAATTACAATATTATGATTTTTCTGAAATAATATATTTGATTTAAATCATTTGGTAAGTTTTATTTTAATATTATATTTTAAATTTCATGTTTTAATTCTTAAATTTATTGTTTAGATTGCAATATCATACTTTACCCATGTTTTTCACAAATCAAACAACAAAATAGTGTGTGCAAATGTTAAAATGTGAATTGAATAATATATAGATTTTTTTTTTCTTCTTTGTTTCTAAATTATAATTTAAGATATTTGTTTTCATTATATTAATGTTTAAACTTTAAATAAATTTATCTTCAGAAATACCCATTACAACTTAGGGTATGTAATTAGTAGTCAATATATATTATCTATTTTTTCTTATAAAAAGGGGGTTATTTTAAAACACAATTGTCTCATGTTTGAGCCACCTAGACTACTGATGTTAACTCATTTTTTATGTTGGATTCATTTTTTGGGACACATGGAAATAATTAAAATTCCTTCCCATACATTTTAAATTTTATAATTTTCCATCATAAGTTTTGTCCCTCTCGACACTCAATATGGAAAATGTACTTTGAGCATGCAATTTTATTAAAAATAATAATAGGTAGATATTTTAATACCATCCATGAAACCAAAACACTTTATAGAACCAAAGAAAAAATTATACGGGAGAGGAGAGAATATCTAGGTAGTTGTACCAATAATTGGGATGGTAAAAAACCTAATAGTTGAGTACATTTAATTAAAAATTAGGTATAAAATTTGCATGTGATTGTTCAAATTTGACCAAATCATAGTGTAAATAAGCCAATAATATGATGACACATCACTCTCACAAGTATAAGATACTTATTTCACATGTTTTGTAAACATTTATTTTGTAATGTTTTTAAAATTTACATTTTAAGTCGATTAAAAATATGAATTCCCCTCAACTTAAACACAACAAATAAGAATGTTACTTTCCCTTCACTTAAAATTTCAAATGGGCATTGCCCATAAAATATTTTTTGTCCATAAAATGAATTTATTATGTGCATAGGTTAGGGTTAATTGAATTTTAGTAACTTATTAAACTAGGTTATGTGTTTCACATCTATATCATTAGTGCCACTTACTTTCTCATGCTAGTACCCATCCTCGCAATGATCAATGTCTTTATGAGGGTCCTAATGAATAAGTAATATGTAATGTAAAAGTAAGATATTTTCAAATTTTCATGCATATAGCCTTCATGGAATCATATTTATACTTCACTATTTATCCTAATCTCAAGATTTATAGGTTTTATTATTTAGTTACAGTGATATTAAAAAATCTCAGCTTGATTTAAAGGATTAAAGTGTTTTGGTTCTAGTAAAGAATGTGTTTTCTTCCATAGTTGTTCCCTATTTTACCTCCTTTTCATTTTTCCCATCAACGAAAAAAAATATTTATGAATCTCTCCCATTTTCTAGTATTCATTTTTTTGGTTATCTTATAAACATGTTAACATTTTGTCACGTGTTAGTGTTAATAGGTTTCCTTTAGACTTAACAATTTTTCAATATCAGTTTCATATTTATGTTTTGTTGAGATGCTCTCTTGGAAATTTTCTAATTTTATAGGATTTATATTATCTTGTTTGGAACCTCCATTTTTTACTATCCTTTTTTAGTACTCTAGACCTAGTATAGTCCCCATCCCGTTCCCCACCATTTATTACTATTTGGTCATGTTTACACATTTTATACTCTAATTTTTTATGGTGTGATTTATGTTTCTTGGGTTGTCTAAAACTATATTAGGATTATATTTATGGATATTAATTACCTTTTATCTGCTCTATATTATACTTAGGTCTTTTGGACCTATTTTAACCCTCACTTAATGGCTTTCTATATATTCTTTCTTTTAACCATCTAATATGAGAGTTTCGCATAGTTCCATTTTTAGACTCTCTTGCACAAACCCACATTACTTTTACCTATTTCAATCCATATATATTTAAGGTTTAAAAATCTATTT
>JARHVA010001848.1:2697500-2747500 GCA_037957365.1 Torreya grandis | reverse complement strand
CCTATGTTTAGGATTTTACACTTAATGTCTTTTGTAAACATATGTCTTACAGGAAATTTATATAATTATTTATATTCTAAAAAAAGATATGATGAAATTAATTAGATAATTAAAGTATAATAATGGGAATATGTATCAATATAAATATTAACAGTAAACTAATAATATCAATTTATTATAAGAAGGGCATGATAAAGTAAATCCAAGAAATATGGTTACAATTACAGTATAATAATAATAATAATAATAATAATAATAATAATAATAATAATAATAATAATAATAATAACTTAGCCACTTCAGAAGTGAAACCTCCACTAGCCTGCAATAAGAATCGAATGGGTAAAATGGTCCTCTAATAATAACTACTACCTCCTATATATACCACATAAAATATATAGATAGTCCATAGGTTGATGGTATTACTAATATAAACATATATAGTATATCATTTAATTAAATAAAATGTTATGTTATCTACAAGTCAACCACACATATCCAATACATATTAAGTAGTTAGGGGTATAGAAAAAGATGAGGTCTATATTTTATATGTGCATACTAGTATAAAATCCCAAGAATCCAAATTGATTTTACCTGTCTCACAAGAATATAAGGTAATTAATAAAAGACCGTAGAACATGTATATTTTTATAATATGGAATAAATTGAAGGCCATTTCATGCTTTTATGCTTACTATAATTACTCACTATCAATGGTGTTTGGGTTATCTCAATTGATATTTTTTCACCATATACCCTCATGCAAGGTAACCTAATATACCCATACCCAAAGTAGCTTAACCTATATCCACTTTCACTAGGTGTGTTTTGTATAATCAATGTGCACCACATAAAATATAGATTAAGAAAAATTTGAAATGATAAAATGAAAGAAAAAAAAACATATATTTTGTTAAAAATATAAATGTATATTACTAGTCACATTTCATTATATTATAAGTATTACATGTGAGTTCATTTTTAATTTAATCTTATAAAAAATAATTATTTAATAAATACGTTCATTTATATATATAGTAATAAATATATTTTAAACATTTTATTATTATATGATTTTCTCATGACACATTGATGACTGGGTTTATATAATATAATGGACATTGTATACATAAATGCTACTATGAGGTGCATATAAACAATCAAATATAATGTAATATAAGTTATATAACTCAATGATAATATGATAATGATATATTTTAACTTCAATATTTTGATTCTTAACTTTGTTGTTTGTATTTATATATCATAGTGTACCCATATTTTTAACATGTGAAAACTCTGAATCTTGTGTGTGTGTGTGTGTGTGTGTGTGTGTGTGTGTGTGTGTGTGTGTGTGTGTGTGTGTGTGTGTGTGTGTGTGTGTGTGTGTGTGTGTATGTGTATGTGTGTGTATGTGTGTGTATGTGTATGTATGTATGTATATATGTATGCATATATGTATGTATATGTCTATATATATGTATATGTATATGTATGTATATATATGTGTGTGTGTGTGTGTGTGTGTGTGTGTGTGTGTGTGTGTGTGTGTGTGTGTGTGTGTGTGTGTGTGTGTGTGTGTGTGTGTGTGTGTGTGTGTGTGTATGTACATACATACATGTGTGTGTGTGTGTGTGTGTGTGTGTGTGTGTATGTCTATACATACATACATACATACATACATATATATATATGTGTGTGTGTGTGTGTGTGTGTGTGTGTGTGTGTGTGTACACACACACACACACACACACACACACACACACACACACACACACACACACACACACACACACACACACACACACACACACACACATATACATATACATATACATATAGATATAGATATACATATACATATACATATACATATACACATACACATACACATATACGTGTGTGTGTGTGTGTGTGTGTGTGTGTGTGTGTGTGTGTGTGTGTGTGTGTGTCTATAAACTTTAATGTTTTGATTCTTAAATTTATTGTTTACATTTATATATCATAGTGTACCCATATTTTTAATATACAAAAACTCCAAATCTTGTATATAAATGTTAATAAATACATTAATTCTAATTTTATATTTTCACTTTCCTTATTAAAAATTTTAACCTTTCACTATATTTCCTTATCAACATACCCATTAAGAGTTGCGTCAAATGGACAAATTATGTTGGATGGGTTTCTATTTAATATTTTTGGATTATTATTATTATTACTTTTTTATTTATGACACCAAAATTTGGCTATCTTTCAATGAAAACCTTAATGACATGCTAGATACATTCAAATTTACCTAGATCATCTAACCCATTAATATCTAGTTTACTCTTCATAGTCAACTACATATATATCATCATCATTGTTGTCATCAGGGAAGATAATGAGAACACTCCCTAGAGCATCTAGTGGAGATATGTCATAAAAAAGACTATTTCATATTATGTCAAAATGTTTACTAATGGTAGAATAATTATAAAAGGATATATGTATCCTTACACAATAATCAAATTACATTTTACTTGCCATTGAAATTTCTTGCAAATAAATAGGTTAATTTTTGAGTGAAGGGGAAGTTGTTAACATGGTTGATTCAAAAGAATCTTTGAAATATTTTCAAAAAATAAATCATAGAGATAAATGGAAAATAATTTGAGTTGAAAAAATAATACATACCATATTCAAAATTTATCTAATCATAACCAAACTCAAAATTAAAACTAAAATCTGATCTATACAGTAGTTGAACCCACCAATCTATCATTTTTATGGCTTAATAATTAGGTGGTAAATATTTGTTGAAATTTTGTTCCAAAACATTAAAATGTTTATTTGTAATAAAATATTTGTATGCATTGTATTATATCATTGGAATCTTCATATGATTGTCTAGTTAGATTATTCCTTTCTATAAACTTTTTTCTCAAAACTTATTCTGCTAAAAAGACAAATGAATTGAAATGGTTTGAATGAATATATTGTTATTGATGTCATACATCATTTTATTTTTTATGAATAACCATTGTAACAATCTTATTCATTGGATTAGGTGTAGTTTCCCTCACCCTCCTTTGATACTTCCAAAGGATGAAAATTGAAATCAAGTATCAAGGTAAACCAGATGGGTAGTGGTAACCATCATCAATTCATTGTTTTATTTATATATTTATATTTCTATGCTAGTCTAATATAGATATATTTTTCATAAATTTTCTTCTTTAAGTGATTTTTATATCAAGACAATCAAATGGGGCCTCAATAATTGAGTACTAAGCATGAAAAAATGAATACAAAACCCATTTTCCAAGTGGTAAGAGTTTTAAATCTGGAAATTTATTATAATTATCCTAAAGCAAATTGTTTAGATTTTGTAGACTGTCTTACACTATTTGCATAATTCTTTTTATTTTAAAAAAAAACACATAATGGATTTGTCTCTTCAACCAAATGCAACAATAGTAGGAGCTATGAAGCAAATAGTAATAGTGCTAAATAAGTGTATATTTTGTTGTTCCATAGATCTATCATATAAAAATGCTTATTCTTCTTCATTTCATAACTCGAGAATGTTTTTATTTAACAATATTCATGAGACATAATAAATTTAGTGTCAAACCCATTGTATTTGAGAATATATATGTTAGATTTAATATTATTCTCCAGTGAATAAGCATGTTTTCTAGACATCTATCCTTATTTATAGTGATAACCATTTACAATGCTAATAAAATTCCTACAATGTTAGGATCATTATCCTAAATAATTTGTTATTATCAGGTCTAAATAATATATGAACCATTTTCATTAGCAACTCTTATAAATATCATCACTTTTTATATATATTATAGATACCACTAGATTAGGAATTTATTCATGTTTGGTTCTGTATCACTTCTCCTAAGGCTTTACCATGTTTGAGTGATGATGTAATGTATGTGTCTTATATCCATTTTGTTTTTAGCCTAAATTTAATCATGGGATTTATGGGAAGTCTCTTTTTATATTCATTTCTAGAATATTTATGAATTTTTATTTCATCGGCATTTTCTCGTATATACTATATAATATCATTTCTATTTTGTAGGTGGATGTTAAGCATGAAATATACTGAGAGGGGGAGTGAATTAGTATATTATATATATTTTACTTAATCTGATTTCTTTTCTTTAACCACTTAATAACACATTCAAGATATATAATAAAATTGAAACATAACATGCACCACATGAGAGAGAGAGAGAGAGAGAGAGAGAGAGAGAGAGAGAGAGAGAGAGAGAGAGAGAGAGAGAGAGAGAGAGAGCAGATTTTTATGTGAAAACCCAACGTGGGGAAAACCATGGAAAATAATCTCAATTATATAAATGAGCACCAAATAAAATTACAAAGTTTGTAAACACCAACTTGCAAGATCACCAACCCCTTTTCCATGCACCAAAAAAATATATTTGTGAGCACCAACCTATAGGAGCACCAACCCCTTGCAAAGATTTGTGAGCATCAATGCACAGGAGCATCAACCCCTCTTTTGTATAAAACATAACTATCTCTCAATATCTATTACTCAATAAATGATAGAACTATACAATATCTCCTTCTTTTATCTCCTCTTTTCTTATATAAAATAATTATAAAATCATACACTCTCTTTCATATTAAAAATGGCTTTTCAAGTATTTATTTATATATTTCCAAATGACCTTTATCAATCACCTTTTGTGACCCTTCAATCCTCTTATAAAATGGCACCAAACTTGCATGACCATTCATATCCTTGCATTTAAAAGGTTACGTGGTGAACCTTCATAAATAAATGCATATTTTCCTCTTTTGTCTTTATGTTGGTGACTTTTCGTATTCCTCAAAGTGTCACTTCATGTAAAAATGCACCACACCCTCTTTTTTTTTCACATGGTGACTCTTAGAATTCTTCAAAATGACTCTTTATAGGAAAATGTGTCCCATTCCTTTTATGTCTTTACCCCATGACTCTTTGACTTCTCCGAGGGCACTCTTTTGACTTATATATAACCAAAAATATATTAATTAATATTAAATAAATATTAACACATATTTTCTAAGATATGACTATTCAAAACACCATTAAATGCTATGGGGCCTTTATCACCAATAATGCTAGACCTTTGACATCAATGACAATATTTCAATAATCTCCCCCTTTCTCATTGATGGCAACCTCAAACTAAAACTGCCACATCATAAAATATTTATTGCACATATCAACTTGCACATACTACCATCTAAAAACATACAATAACCCCCACTTATTATAACAACTTGTACTTATTCTTTGTACCTATTTCTGCACCTATATATGTACCTATACATATTTTTATTCTTCTCTCCCTTTGACATCAATGACAAAGGGCCTATCCTAAAGCTAACAGTTAGCACCCCTTCAATTGATGTCTATCTTCAATGGTACAAAGTAAAAGAAAGTACTCCCAACTTCTCCCATAGATACTCAAATTTGTCTTTTGGTAGTGCCTTTGTGAAAATATCTACAATCTACTTTGTAATACTGATATATTCCATCTTAACCTATTGATCTACAACCTGCTTTCTCAAGAAGCAATATCTGATGGGAATATGTTTTGTTCTTGAATTCATCACTAGATTCTTTAAAATATTAATAGCAGTTGTATTGTCAAAGAAAATAGAAATATGTTCATCATATTTTACCTTGATATCTTCTAATATTTTCTTAATCCAAAGAACTTGAGTACAACATAATACCAATATAATATATTTTACTTCAGCTGTAGAAAGTGATACTAAATTTTTCTTTTTGCTTAGCCATGATACTAAGATATCACCAAGGAAGAAACTCCATTTATACTCTTTTTGTCATCTAAGAAACCTACCCAATTAGAATCTATATCAGTAGCCAAAGTGAAATATCTACCTGTGGGATACCATAATCCATAATTCAATGTCCCCTTGATATATTTGAATATTATTTTAACCAAATAAACATGACAATCTTTTGGAGTTGACTAATATCTTGTAACCATACCTAATACATGCATGATGTCTGGCCTTGATGCTATCAAATATAAAATACCACTAATCATAGATGTATAAAAATATTGATCTAAAATAGGTGAATCTTCATCCTTACTCACCTTATTTCTTGTACTCATTAGTGTGCCAACTGGTGCACAATACTATAAACCAAATTTCTTTAACATTTCCTTAGAATATTTAATTTGAGCTATGAAAGTTCCTTTATCTAACTGAAATATTTACAATCCTAAGAAAAATGATAATTATCCAAGCATAGACATCTCAAATTATTTTTGCATATTATCAAAAAATTCTTTTGTCATCTTTTCAATGTTTTCTCCAAAAAAAATGTCATCAACATATACCAAAAGAATAAATTGATGCTCACCTTTTTTTTTGATGTGGAGATTACTGTCAAAAAATCCTCTCTTAAAACCTTGATCTTACAGGGATTTATCAAGACTTGCATACCAAGCTCTGGGAGCTTGTTTTAATTCATTCGTATAGTGTTTTATTCAATTTGCATACATGGCTACTATCATTTGAGAGAATAAATCCATTTGGATACTCAATTTAGACCTCTTATTCTAGATTTGCATTTACAAAAGTAGAACTGACATCCATCTAAAACACTTTGAAAAATTTAAGCATTACATATGCAAGAAACATTCTAATAACTTCTAGCCTTGCTACTAGTGAAAACATTTATTAAAAATATATTACCTCAATCTAAGCATATCCTTTACATACTAATCTTGGTTTATTCCTGGTCATTTCTCCATTTTCATTCAGCTTATTTTTGTAAACCCATTTTGTTCCTATCACATTGTGATCTTTTAGTTTAAGAAATATTTCCCAAGTATCATTATTTTATATCTAATTTAATTATTCATCTATTTTCTTAACGCAATGATTATCATGTCTAGCTTCTAAGAATGTTCTAGGTTGAATTTTGGATAATAAAAAGAAATTGAATTGCTTAGATTCACTTACAATCATTCTTTTGGTGTGAATTCCTTTATTTATGTCTCTAATGATGTCACTTTCATTATGATCTATCTAGACATAATTGGATGGGTTTTTTTTTGTCCTTTCTCTCCTTCTCATCTTCATCTGATTCTTCAAAATCTTCCTCTTTAGTAATTTTAGAAATGTCTATTGGATCACTGATTCTTTTCTCTCCATCTTATTCTATCCTAACACTTGCACTTTCAACTTTTTTTTTGGTTTTTTTATAACATTTATAATCTTTAATTTTATAAGAATAACTAAGAAATATACCTTCATTTACCCTAGATTCAGACATACCCAATTTTTCATTAGTTCTTTTTATGAAGCATCTATTACCAAAAACTCTTAAATAATCAACTATAGTTGGTTTGTCTTTCCATACCTCATAAGGAGTTTTATCACTATTGAATTTTAATAACATTTTATTCTACATATGTACTATTGTACCAACTACCTCTCTCTAATATTTATCTAGTATCTTGGATTTATTTAGTATTGTCCTCACCATCTCCTGAACTATTTTTTTCTTTGTTCAACTACTCCATTTTGCTATGAAGTTTTAGCTATTAAATAATGTATATTTATTCCATGGTCTTCACAATGATCAATAAATTGATTTAACATAAATTATCCTCCTTGATTTGATCTTAGGCACTTAATATTCAAACTAGTTTTATTCTCAACTAATGCTTTGAATGCTTTGAAATGTCTAAAAACATCTAATTTTTTTCTTTAAAAATATTACCCAAGTTATACGTAAAAAAAATCAATAAGTAACTTGAAATATTTCTCATCTTGAGTAATTTAAGTTCTCATAGGTTGACGTAAATTAGTGTGAACAAGCTCTAACATCTAATTGGGTTAATTTTTATTTTATTTTGAACCACCTTTTGGCGTACTTACCATGCTGACAAGGTTTATAAAATGTGTTAGATGCTTTGTAATCTTTAGAAGATTTTTGATTGCTTGCTTCTTCTTGATATTGATAATATTGTCAAAACTTATATCTTTCATTCTCCTATGCCATAGCCAAATTTCTTCAATCTGACTCAAACAACAAATTTAATCTTTGATGTTTGATAATATATACAGATTATTGCCTATTCCATGAGCATCTGTAACCAACACATCTGAATATTTTCTCCTACTTTGACATCCTTCTACATAAAATGTTAGTGTGTGCCCTTGATCACATATTTTACTTACACTCAAAAGATTATTCTTAAGACCTTCTACATATAAAATATTTTCAGTTTTAGTTTTACCATTATTCAAACTTAGTGTACCTTATCTAGTAAATCTAGTAGTAGTATTATCTTTGAATTTGACTATGCCACCATTGATATTATTCAAGGTTATGAAATCTCTCTTGTCTCCTATCATGTGCCTTGAACATCCACTTTCAATGAACCATGGATTTTTTTCATTTCTTGCATGTAAAGCTCTCTATACCAACATATTCTTTTTAGAATATTTCTTCTATAGTGAACATGTCTAAAGTTTCTTCTTGATCAATGGAGCCTTGAAATTTTAGTCCTTGTTGACTGACTTGTATGTGCTTCTATAATACTGGGATATGTGTCCAAACTTATTTCACTTGTAACATATTATGGCCTCTTCATTAAAGTTTGATAGAGGATCAAAAGAGTTGTGGCTTCTACTTGACTTTGCATGAGTTTTTTGTCCTTATTTCTCAAATTGTTAGCCCTTTTTTGACATTCTATTTTCTTATGACCATATCTATTAAAATAAAAATAATAACCATAAAAATAGGATCTATTTTTGTATCTCTGACTTGATTACCTTTTATAGCTTTATTCCTTCCATCTTTATTTATTTGAGATGTCTCATGTATTCTTAACCTCTTCCCTTTTTATTTTCTCTTTTATAAGAGCTTCAACATAGCTCTTTCCTTTTTCCATGTTAACTTTGTTTATAAAAGTAGTGACCTCTCCTTTCTCTTTTTAAAATCTAATATCTATCTTATCTGGCATTGTTCTTTGACTTTCTAATATCTTAATCAACATATTAGTATTATTCTCGAGTTTTGAATCATTGGCTTCTCTATCATTTATTGCTTTATTTTTTTTCAAGATTTACTTTAAAAAAAGCAATTTTAATAACATACCTTTCACATTGTTCAATTACTTCTTGCAACTATGCCATTATATCTTTTTTATTCTTCTTGGCTTCTTCAAAGTGTGTTTGTAGATCTTTAATTATTTCCTTTGACTTCTTTTCATTTTTCTCAATCTGGAGCTTCAATCTTCAATTCTTCTCAATAGTTTTTAACTCTTGTAAGGCACAAATGAGTTCTCCTTCTAGATTTACTTTAGATTCATCTTGTTTTTCTTCTTGATTATTTATTTTTTTTCCTGTAGAGGCATCTTCGTATATGGCCATGAATAGAATCTCTTCTTCTTCTAGATCACTGACTCCACTATCTTTGATTGAGCTAGGATCTTTAGAATATAAACTCTTCTTCTCAAATCCTTTATTGAATTTTACTTTGAAATTCTTCTTGTATGTAGATTTTCCTTCTTTATTTTCACCATTACCCTTATCTGAGAACTTAGCTATAAAATGTCTAATTTTTTCAAAATTAAAATATTTAAAAGGTAATTTTTCTTGATATTTACATCTGCCCTTTCTCATCTTAGAAATTAATAAAGCTTATTTGTCATATTTATCATCACTAGAATTGTCACTCGATTATTGAAGCTTAGCCTTCTCTTTATTTGATGTCTTGAAAGTACCTTCTCTCTTTGAAGGTTTTATTTATTCGATCCACATCTCATATGTCATAATAATATGATATAGCTCATCCATCTTTAGCTTGGATAAATTATTCACCTCTTCAATTGCTAAAACTTGTGCATCATATGTCAATGGTAGAGATCTCAAGAAAATCTATACTACGATTGATTCTTCTAACTTTTCTCCAAGACCTTGAATCTGATTAACTATTTTATCAACTTGAAAAAGGTGATTTTCTTTATTTCTTCCTCTTCCATCTTCAAAATTTTAAAATATCTTCTAAAATTTTGAATCTTAGCTTGCTAAACCTTTCCATAACCCTTGTAAATATTCTCAAGCTTTACCAAAGTTTTATGAGCAAATTTACATTGCATATTTTTAACAAATTCTAATTCACATAAATAACATAAGATAGAATTTAAAGATTTATCATTATTTTCACTTGCCTTGTTTTCTATTGGAGTAGTTACAAGTGTCTATGACTCTTCATATTCCACTACCGCTACTTTCCTAATGTTGAATCCAAGGGTCATCAAATAAGTCCTAATATTTATGCTCCAAAAATCATAATTTTTTCCATCAAACAAAGGTGCCTTATTTATTAAAAAACCTTCATGTGATCTAACCATCATGCTTTCCCTGATCTATCTTTAAGCTTTAAAATTTTCAAAAAGAACCTGCTCTAATATGAATTGTTAATCATGAAATGTATTGAGAGGGGAGGTGAATCAATATATTATATATCTTTTACTTAATCTAATTTCTTTTCTTTAACCACTTAATCACACATTCAAGATATACAATAAAATTAAAAAACTAACATGAACCAAATAAGAGAGAGAGAGAGAGAGAGAGAGAGAGAGAGAGAGAGAGAGAGAGAGAGACCAAATTTTTATGTAGAAACCCAAAGTGGGAAAAACCATGAAGAATAATCTCAAGTATATGGATCAAAAACAAAGTCAAATTACAAATCTCACAATCATCAACATGCAAGAGCACCAACCCCTTTGCCAATCACCAACACAACAACTATTTGTGAGCACCAACCCAAAAGAGTACCAAACCCTTGCAAAGACTTGTGAGCACCAACCCATAGGAGCACCAACCCCTCTTGTGTATAAAACACAACTATCTATCAATGTTTTTTACTCAACAAATGATAAAACATTACAATATATCCTTCTTTTCTCTCCTCTTTTCTTAAATTAAAAAATTATAAAACCATGCACTTTCTTGCATATTACAAATGGATTCTTAATAATTTATTTATAGCTTTCCAAATTTATTTTAGAATTCACCTTTTATGACCTTTCAGTCCTCATGGAAAATGGTGTGAAACTTATATAACCCTTCATATCCTTGCATTTGAAAAGTCACAAGTGACCCTTCATAAGCAAATGTGTCCTTTCCTCTTTTATCTTTATCTTGGTGACTTTTCATATTCCTCAAAGTGTTACTTCATTGAAAAATGTGCCATACCATATTTTATTTTCACATGATGACTCTTGGAATTCCTCAAGATGACTCCTCATGGGAAAATGTGTCCCATTACTCTTTTATCTTTACCCCATGACTCATTGTCTTCTCCATGGGCCCTCTTCTGACTTATATGTAACCAAAAATATATTCATTAATGTTAAATAAATATTAACACACATTATCCAATATATGAATATTAAAAACACTATTGAATGCTATGGGACCTTTATCACCAATAATGTTAGACTTTTGACATTAATGGCAAGACTTCTAATAGTGGACTTGTTCTTTCAAATGATAATATTAAAATATAAATCCTTTCATTTAAAAAAATTGGTTTCATCCTATTTTAATAAAGATTGAAAATATTTCTCATAATGCTAGAAAACCTTTTTTGAGTTTACCATAAACATATAATTTCTTTAGAACATTTTAGGTAGAACGAGGTAATAATTGAATTTATCATAATTCTATAAATAATTTTCTAAGTTTACCAAAAACATATCAACTATTTAGATTCTTATGTGTAACACCAAATAATAATTGAATTGTAGAACTAAATCTTTGCAATCCTGACAGGGTGATAAATTTTATCTAAAAGATAAATTATTATCCCTATGATATTTATATTCCTATTGGTTTAAAAATTACATTCCTAAATATTTTCCCATTGTATTTTTCCCATAGATATCCATGGTATTATCATCAAAATTAATCATTATAATTTACTCTAAACATAGTTTATTTTTACATTTTCTAAATGTTAGCAAAAGAAACACAACCAAGTGAGATTGGTAACTGTTTGAGCATAATATGGTTCTAGAAATCAATGGAAATTAAACATATAGTACGTGTTGAAGACATAAAATAATAAAGGGAGAATTTTAACATGTTATCAAATCTCAAACTCTTCAGTGTTTGTTGTGTCAACCTTAATGCTTATTGCATTAACTTTAATTCTTGTTATGTCAACTTCAAAGGGCATCCCATAATACTATAGAATAGACTAAATAGAACATGATTTAGAATTATCTATAAATTATCAAGGTAGTTTAAATGTCTTTAGAGACCATTGAATATGATTCATGTTGGCAAAGACTTTGCACCAATTTCGCCTAGTTCTTACTTTTTAGATTCATAATTAATTTCACTTCCACACAAAATTTTGGTAAGATATTTTTATTCCAATTTGTTCCTCTCACTACACTTCAAATATAATATTCAAACCTTGGAATGATATGATATTGGTTTATTTTATATTGATTGTTTATCCTATCTAAAAGAGGTTGTATTGGTTTCAATTATATTTCTTGAAGGAGACCATATTAGTTTTAAATCTTCAAATACTCAAGTTAAATAAGATCATAAATCTTGAACTAACAAGAGGCCATGCCATAGATTATTTAAATTATTTTTTTATCAAAACTATTCTTTGAATGCACCTAACTAAATTAAAATAAGATTTGAAACTCAAATAAAAGCATGACTATGACTATTATTTGTTCTTCAATTCTTATAATTTTTTTTATTATCTAAATAATAGATGAGGACCCTATAGTTATTATCCTTACACCAATATTGACCCTTTCACTATATTTCCTTATTAAAATACCTATTAAAAATTAAGCTAAAATTGGTAATCAATAGATGTATATTTCCCTCTTCTAATGTAAACTACAATAGTATTTGAAGGTCAATGTTAAATAAATAATGTCATCGATAAATTTTATGATTATAAAGTGTTGACTATAAAATTAAGTGACTAATATTGGTGGAAGTGAATCAAAAAAATAATTGGAAGTTGTTTAATTTATTTATGTATAATATGTATGAAGTCATTGAAGTTCATGTATGTCACATTTTAGATAACTATATTTGGATTTTTTTTCCATCATGTAAAAAGAAGTAATTGTCATAAGTTTGGGATATTCATAGATTTTAAACATATTCACGTACATGGATTTAAACTAAAAACTCTAGGTATATTAACATTGATAAGATTAGATCATTTTAAAATCAAAATATACATTAACTTTACTACAACTATAACAAGTCTATAACCAACCAACCAGTTGGCTACTTAGTTCTAGCTATCCCACATCTATCATAAATCTGACAGTAGACAATAGTGTAGTGAAAAACACCAAAAGGAGCTGAGGATATAAGAAAATTTATAGCAAACCTCATACAAATGAGCATTTAGGTGCTCTTAGTGTAATTTGTACACTCATGTGCAAACCCTAACTATTTCCTAGGCTCTTCCCTAGATTCACAAGGTATTTATTCATTGATTTAAAACTTAAGGCATAAATAAATGCCTATTATTATTCATTTTAGACCTTGAGATTATTTCCATTGAATAATAGTCATTAGGATACGAAATTTAGTATAAAATATCATGTACTTTATAACCTACATGTTAGATTTAAGATTATTCTCCTTCAAATAAGCATGTTTTATAGACATCTATTCTTATTTATAGTGACATCCATTTACAATGCTATGAAAATTCCTAAAATAGCAGGGTCATTATCCTAAATAATTTGTTAATGTCAGGTCGAAAGAATATATGAATCATCTTCATTATAAATTCTTACAAATATCATCACCAAACTTTTTATTATTGTACATTAGGAATTGATTCGAGTTTGGTTTTATTGGTCAGTATTAGAATAATGACCATGCGAACTTGTATCACTTCTATTTAAGACTTTACCATGTTTGAGTGATCATCTAATGTATGTGTCTTGTATCCATTTTGTTTATAACCAAAATTTAAAGTTAGGATTTATTAAAACACTCTTTTTATATCAATGTTTGGAATCATTATGCCTTTTTATTTTATCAAATTTTTCTATTATCTAATATCTAACATCATTTCTATTTTGTAGGTGGACTTGTTCTTTCATCTATAAATATTACAATATGAACCTTTCCATTTCAAAAGACTAGTTTCATCCTATTTTAATAGAGATTGAATATATTTATTATAATTTTGTAAAGCCTTTTGTGATTTTACCATAAACATATAATTTCATTAGAATCTTTTGGGTAGAACTAGGTAATCATTGAATTTATCATGTAATGCTAGAAAGTGTTTTTTATGTTTACCATAATCACATAAATTCTTTATATCCTTCTAGGTAGCACCAAGTAATAGTTGAATTAGTGGATTGAATCTTTGTTGTCCTATTAGGTTGATAAATTTTATCTAAAAGATTAATTATTTTCCCTATGATTTTTATACCCTTATTGGTTTACAAATTATATTCCTAAATACTTGCCCATTGTAATATTCTAACAGATATCCATGGTATTGGCATCAAAAGTAAATGATATTGTTTACACTTGACATAATTTATATTTATATTTGTCAAACTCTAGTGAAAGAAGCACAGACTAAGTGAGAATGATAACCATTTGAGCATGTAATATGGTTCTAACAATCAATGGAAATTAAACATCTAGTGCATTTTGAAGCCATAAAAGAACAAAGGGAGAATGCTAACCTACTATCAAATGTCAAGCTCTTTAGTGCTTGTTGCATTAACTTCAATATTTGTTGTATCAACTTTAGTGTTTGTTACGTCAAATTTCAAGTGCGTACCAACAATACTATAGAATAGACTAAATAGAACATGATTCAGAAGCATATATAGACTATCAAGTCTATTTAAAATAATTTTAAGACAATTCAATATGATGCATGTTGGTGAAGACTTTGCACCGATTTCACCCACTTCTTAGTCGTTGGCTCCATAATTAATTTGACTTTCGCAAAAAATGTTGGGAAGATATTTTTAATTTCAATTTATTCTTCTTCATACACTCTGAAATAAACACTAGTATCTAGACTTTCGATTGATACAATCTTTGTTTATATTATATTGGTTATTTATCTTATCTGAAGGAGGCCATATTGGTTTCAATTACCTTGCTTGAAAGAGGTCGTATTGGTTTCAATTACCCTACTTGAAAGAGAACATATTGGTTTCAGCTATTTGAATACTTTGATTAAATGAGATCATGAATTTTGAATTGATAAGATGTCATATTGCATTATTTAAATGAGTGTTTTTCAAAATTGCTCTTTAAATTCACCCAATTAAATTAAAATAACCATTAGAACTCAAATAAAAACATAACTATAACTGATATTTATTCTTCAATTTTTATATATTTATCGTATATCCAAAAATAAATAAAAACTCCATATTTACTTTCCTTATACCAATATTTAACCTTTCACTATACAACATAACAGAATCAGAAATTGAACAAGGATATTGTAGTAAGATTTTAATAGTTTTGAGTGTAATAGAGAAGCCGTAGCCATTCGACCCCCGTCTACTGCCGCGGGTTTTCTGCTAAAGATCTGTCTCAAGGAGCCGTCTACTGACGCGATAAAAAGATTGGTATTAGAGCCATTACAAGATCAAGAATAGAATCAGTTTCGAGTTTACTGTAAGTTGTGATTATTTTCCTATTTCGTGGACTAGATCTTTTGAGTTCTCTGCTCTACAAATTTCTTTGGGAAGTCATTGCATCGAGTCACAGGCCGTTCACCCATATTGTCATAGGCCACTTTTATCTCTGCATATCCTTTTCCCTGACCAGAAATTTCTTGAACTCCAGAACCCAAATCTCCCCACAATGGAATTTGGAAAAATCCCTTCCACATCTACCGTAGAACTTGTCAATGAGTCTGAACTTGAAGGAATGTATGAGTTACCTCCTTTTATCCCTGATCAGATATCAGATTGTCCAGACATTGAAACCACAAAAATAGATCTTGAAAAAGAAACCAGTATGTTTAAGCCTCCGGCTCTCAAGGCTTCTAGTGTGTATAAGCAATCAGAGTTAGTTAAGTCTAAATTCCTATATACCTCTACGTATCTTTCTTTTGTCAAACCCAGAATTAAGTCTATTGAGCTTACGCTTGTTTATCAGTCCAAAAAGACTTATCAGACCAATTTGCTTCCTTTGTTACCAGAAAAAGAAATTCTGCATATCCGTTCTCATAAGGAAGTCAAATTTGTCCATTTTGGTTTAATTAGGGTGTATATTACTCCTTTAATTCCTACTAATATAAAGCCAGTTTTGTATTTAGCTCTATGTGATCGATGCCAAGTAAGTTTTAAACATTCATGTCAATTGTCAAGCCTTGGTCGTCTTAATGATGATGTAATTTGTTTTGAGTTTTGTCCTAACCTTTCAGTCACAGTCCGCGACAAAGGATGTAAAGAAGTTAAGCATGGATCGTTAGATTGTTGGGGTTTATTTTCTTCTTTGTATGGTCTGAATATGTTTGGTGAGTTCCAGTACGCATCTATAAACATTTCTATTTTGTATAGCATGACCAATACAAATCACCCCAAAATCTTAGAAAATCTACCTTTTGCCCGAAGACTAAGTGGTACAGTCCAGTTACAGAAAGGACATATAGAGACTATCAAAGTTCCATCTGAATGGAAACTCGATTGGCTTAAGCATGTCTCTCCCAAAATGAAAGGCCAAGCCACTGTACATCAAAGTGATGGTAGATCTGTAAATATATTACCCAGATCCTTGTCTATGAGTTCCTCTCGTCTTTCTCCTTCCAGACCATCTACGTCCTCATCCCGTAGATCTGTAAAAACTGGTCATATTCTTATAGAGGATGAAGAAGTAAATCTTGGAAATGATTTGCCACATACACTAAAGAGTCTTCCTAGAGAAGACAGTCTTGAATTTTTAACAGAAGATACAGTTACTCTCTACAGAGGTGGAAGATGGCCGCCGCCAAAAGGTGTTCACAAACAAGCTACTGGAGTTTTGCACTATTTTTCAGCCGCTTATGATAATCCATCCAATGAGTTCAAGCAGAGGAATTATGTTTCGAGATTTAATGCTCATTTCTCTGAGAATTTTGATGATTTATGTAGAGATGTATTGTCCATTAAGGACACTGTTACTAACATTCAGAAGAAGTTAGATTCTATAGATTCAAAGCTTGACAGCTTAGATGATAGTCTTAGCTGGCTATCTAAAGAAGACCAAAAGGCCGAGTCCTCATCGAGACCTCTTTGTTCAGTATCTTTTGGCCCTTCTTTTAAAACAGTCAAAAAGTCACCCAGTCATTCCCTCATGCAGCGAACGCATATCCATCTGCAACCATGGTACCTCAATATAGATGACCTGTTGAATCCAATGAACGAAATCGCTACCTGGTGTAATACCATGCGAGTCCTTGCAGTCCAGGCCCATCTTGATCAAGCTGGTACTACTTGCTTTGCAGTCAAATATTTATGGGGAATCACTAACCATTGGTGGGATAGTATTCCTAAAGCTCAGCAATACGCCCGTGTACATAACCAACCTAATTCTTTAAATGCTTTGTATAGATTGCTAATTGATGAGTTTGCTCCTCCTGTCGGGAACCGACAGATAGAATCTAAGAAGTGGTTGATGAAAATGGAATTGTGTGATCTTAAACAATTTGAGGCTTTTGCTAAACAATTTAGAAAGCTTGCTTATGAAAACCAGTGCTCTGGCTCTACTGAAGTAAAACTTAAGTTTCTGCATGCTATGCCTTACAATCTCATCGATCGTGTTTTGTCTTACATTGATCTCAAAGGCCTTGCCATTGAAGACCTTGCACTATCTGATGTTATTGATTTTACGCAGCAGAATATCATGACTTTAGTCTCTAAGACTAAGTCTATGCAAAAGCTTAGCAAGCATCAAGCAGCCTCTCTTGCTCCACTATTCCCTGAAACAGCCCCTTTTGGCTGTAGACCATATGTGCAACCACGTCATCAGCAGAAGCAGCGTCACCGGCATTTAACCTATAAGCGTCGCTCCTTTCCCAAGAAGCATTCCTATGCACCTCCTCATCGTTTCCTCAAGAAATGACATTCACCTCGTCCAGCTTCCAACAAACCCATCTACTATATTTGCCGTAAGCCTGGCCATATTGCTCCTAACTGCTCCTGTAAAAATCCCACAGTTAAAGCCATTTTCTCCTCCAACGCAGCAGCGTGGTGGGATGTCATTGATGCAGATGAAGATCTTTACCTTCAAGAAGAAATCTATGAACCAGTTCTCAAAGATCTTCCAGATGAAGCATCCGATGATGAAGATGTAGCCGAGCTCGAATCTCTCACCGATGATCTAGAACAACCAATGACAAACATGCAGCGAGGATCACATCCTTATAGGACTCGAAGCTACAATCCTTCAAATGAAGCATATGGACCTTGGTCAAGAGCTCATCATGAAGTTCCAGAAAGACCAGAACGACCAAGAGGAAGAGGTATTTCCAGAGGAGAATCATCCAGAGGGAGACAGCCCTCTCAACCAAGGCAACCACCAACAATGCACAGACCATAGCATCCTCCTGTGCATTTTCCAAGCCAATTCAAGCCAAGCGACTCCTGGATTAAGAACAAATTGTAATGTCCCCAATTTTCTATTGAAATGATTTAATTAATTAATTAAAGTATTATGGAAATAAAGTTGACTTCTTCTAGAAGTTTCCTGAAAGGCTTTAAAAGAAGGGGAAGGCAAATCATTTGGATCATTATCTAATATCTTCTTTTGCAAAATTATTCTGAGAAGCTTGAATCGGTGATTCAGCTGGAATCTCTGAGGACGAAACCCTTCAGTAGATTGGCAAGGAATTGGACGAAAACCCAGTGCTTTGTCAGAGGTGGATTCGAGACGGAATCCAGATTGTGCATATTGGTCAGATCGGAAGCTTCAGAGGCCATTCACAGAGGATATCAGGGTTCAGCCTATGCAAAGGTCTCCAGGTATTTATCCTATGTTTTGATCCCAGGTTTATATATTTTATAGTCAGAACAGGTTTGGTACGGATTCCGTACGGATAGACAGATCGGCACCAGGCCGTACTGGCAGATCCGGAAAAGGAAAGGGCACAGTTCGGCCGCAGGGTTTTTCAGAGACCGGCATCGGCATATAGACCGACATCGGCCGATCAGCGACCGACGCCGGCAGACAGGCAGTCACAGGCAGTCACGGGAAGGCAGAGATCGCCCGCCAGGCGACCGACGGCGGCAAGATATCGACCGACGCCGGCATCATCCTCACCGACATCGGTGACTGTGTTTTTACACAGCGACCAGATTTGTGCATACTTCCAGGTTCTTGCTTATGTTGGGTTTCATCATACCCTTTATAATATTGCTGTGTACTGTAATTTTTGTTTATTCACTGTTGAAGCAAATCTGGGCAATATATTTTTGTATCTGCATTCTCTAAAGTTAAATAATCATAATTATATCTTTGTCTTGTAAGACCCTGTACATTTTGTGTCTCCAAATTGAGTTGGGGATCTTTCAGTGGTATCAGAGCCATGCATCTTGCCAGCCTGTAGGGGTAAAACTGTTTAATTTCTATGCATCCTGGTAGATTTGATAGAAGCCATAGATATTTTACTCGTAGTAGAGCTCAGTACGAGCAAGAGTTGGGTTTAGGACAACCACCTATCATGGCCGAAGAACAGAGGAATGCCCATAGAAACCAGGATGAAGAAGAAAGGGAGATGATGAGGACTCTCATCACTACCCAGCCCAGGATTGTTCAGGCTCTAGACCGATTACAGGATACCATGGAATGTTTAGAGGTGGATAGACACAGAGGGAGAAGGAATAGATCAGCTTCAGTGACTAGTAGTGATCATACCCCTCACTCCAGTCAGCATAGTCACCATTCCCGTTCTTCAGTTGGGAGTTCCCGTCATTCCTCTAGGCGACATCATCATCATACACCTACTCCTAATAGACCATTACTGCCTCAGTTTGTACTAGGTGGACAACCAGCACAGGTGGAACCACCAGAGATGGGGTTCCAAGAGTCCGTTTTGGCAGCCACAGCAGAGTGGAGAGCTTTACCCCCAGAGGTTAGGGAGGTTTTTCCTCTTCCCCAGTATTGTGCACAGCGTAGAGACACAGCGAGACTCAGGGGAGATCGGGGTAATAGACCACCACAGCAGCAGCATAATCATGACCTCAATAGAGCTACGGGGAAGATTACATTGGCTTCATATAATGGCTCTGGAGAGACTAGTGCAAGAGCTTGGGTCCACAAGCTGGACATATATCTTTCTTTGAGGCCCATGCCTGAGCGTGAGGCCATTCAGTTTGCAGTGTTACATCTAGAGGGGATTGCATATGATTGGTGGCACCATGGATTGGTCACCCAGGATCACGCCTTAGTTCACTCCTATGCTGAGTTCACTGAGAGACTTATTGCACGGTTTGACCGTAAGGATACAGAACTTTACTACAGGGAGTTGGCTCATCTTAGACAGAGTGGACACGCAGAAACTTATATTAATGAGTTTCAGCGTATTGCGGTTATGGTACCTGATATGCCTCAGAGACGGAGTGTGATGTTATTTATTGAGGGGTTACAGGATAGACTTAAGGGACTGGTACGGGCTTTCCAACCAGCCACTCTTAAGGATGCCATTGATGTGACTTTGAGACTGGATACTGTTCCCACTTCTTATCAAGGTGATAAGAAAATAGCTGCAGAATCTCGGCCTATACAGAAGGCCAATACACCACAAATTAAAGAAGGGCCATCCTCTACAAATCCTTGGATGAATCAGGAGACTAGGAATGACTTGAGGAGGAAAAAATTATGTTTTTCCTGCAAAGACCCATGGGAACCAGGGCACCGTTGCATGGGTAAAGGAAAGATTCATTTGATTGAGGTAACTTCTGAGTGTGGAGATGAAGAGGTTCCTGACACGGACACTGAAGATAATATTGAGCAGGATCAGATACAGTTGGAGTTAGACACCCCAGAGCCTTTGGCATCAGCGAAAGCAATTATGGCTACTCTCTCCAGTTATCCTAACTTTCATGCCTTTCGGTTGAAAGGTACACTTAAGGGTAAGTGGGTCGTGAGCTTGGTAGATACAGGTGCTACACATAACTTCATTGACCGGAAGTTAGTGGGAAGGCGTGGACTACAGTATGAGAAGTTTGGTGGTTTTGGGGTAAAAGTGGCAGACGGTGTAGTTTTGGGTTGTACCAAACGGATTCCACAGCTCAGCATTTAGATGGGGGATTACACTCTGACAGATGATTTTTATGTGTTTCCTTTAGAGGATTATGATGTGGTTTTGGGCATGCAGTGGTTACAGGGTATAGGGCGCTACATTATTGATCACCGCCGTATGCAGTTGGAATTCCTTTCTGGGGGAAGGAAGATTATCTTGAAGGCAGCACCAGATGGAGGACCGAAGGAGGGGTCATCTCATAGGATGGAGTCTCACTTTACAGGTGATGTGGTAAATAATTCTATTTATTGCAGGGCATTTTCCTTTCCAATTATAAGTCAACATCCTTATAGAGATTGTGAAAGTTTAATAATCAGAGTAGCGCAGCGACCTTTTTCTAAGTCTAAGGTATGTGATGGTGAATTTGCTACTTACATATTGAGGATTATCACTCTGCTCTCCAGGAGAAATAAGGTGAATGTAGTCACAGATATTATCCAGCGTGGTGTTTCTGACAGAAGAATTTGCAAATTCTTGAGATTAATATGGCATCCAGGTAGTTAGTATTGGGTATCAGGGGCGAATTGCTTGAGGACAAGCAATCTCAAGGAAGGGAGGACTGTAATGTCCCCAATTTTCTATTGAAATGATTTAATTAATTAATTAAAGTATTATGGAAATAAAGTTGACTTCTTCTAGAAGTTTCCTGAAAGGCTTTAAAAGAAGGGGAAGGCAAATCATTTGGATCATTATCTAATATCTTCTTTTGCAAAATTATTCTGAGAAGCTTGAATCGGTGATTCAGCTGGAATCTCTGAGGACGAAACCCTTCAGTAGATTGGCAAGGAATTGGACGAAAACCCAGTGCTTTGTCAGAGGTGGATTCGAGACGGAATCCAGATTGTGCATATTGGTCAGATCGGAAGCTTCAGAGGCCATTCACAGAGGATATCAGGGTTCAGCCTATGCAAAGGTCTCCAGGTATTTATCCTATGTTTTGATCCCAGGTTTATATATTTTATAGTCAGAACAGGTTTGGTACGGATTCCGTACGGATAGACAGATCGGCACCAGGCCGTACTGGCAGATCCGGAAAAGGAAAGGGCACAGTTCGGCCGCAGGGTTTTTCAGAGACCGGCATCGGCATATAGACCGACATCGGCCGATCAGCGACCGACGCCGGCAGACAGGCAGTCACAGGCAGTCACGGGAAGGCAGAGATCGCCCGCCAGGCGACCGACGGCGGCAAGATATCGACCGACGCCGGCATCATCCTCACCGACATCGGTGACTGTGTTTTTACACAGCGACCAGATTTGTGCATACTTCCAGGTTCTTGCTTATGTTGGGTTTCATCATACCCTTTATAATATTGCTGTGTACTGTAATTTTTGTTTATTCACTGTTGAAGCAAATCTGGGCAATATATTTTTGTATCTGCATTCTCTAAAGTTAAATAATCATAATTATATCTTTGTCTTGTAAGACCCTGTACATTTTGTGTCTCCAAATTGAGTTGGGGATCTTTCACAAATTCACCAGCAGAGAGCCGCCGAAAGAAATTAGAGAACCCATCTGGGAACAAATCATGCCTGCAGAAGAACCTGTACTGGCAGCAGACCCTCGGTGGGATGATGGCTATGAAGAAGAGGATGAAGTCGGTAGTATTTTCTACTCCGACCAAGATTACTGCCCTGGTGAATGCAGTAATAAAGAATAAGAAGTAGAACCAGAACCTGAAGAAGAAGTCTACGAAGCGCCAATCATCGTACAAGATCTAGGAAGACAAAAGCTGGTATGTACTAGCATTCCTTCACTGGAACTACCACAACCTGCCTATCTGAACCATTTGATTAATGGTCGCTTTGCTCAATTTTTCACATTAGAAATTAATGGCAGATATGTAGATGCACAAGTAGACACAGGTGCTTCTTTGTCCTTTGCTAAACCATAACTCATTAGTGATTGGGAGACACTAGATGAGAGACTTGCTTACAAGAGCATAGATATCCAGGGGAATAGTTTCACCTGCAATAAGTATAAGCATCAGCAGCCCCTGAGAATTCAAAATAAAATCTTCCATTGTGATTTCTTTGCATTACAGAAGATGCCAATAGATGTCCTCTTAGGAGGATCATTTATAGATAGATATATGCCCTATGGTGCAACTGCAAAAAGTATAATGTTCACCATAGAAAATGAAAGGCTCAGAATACCCAGGCTCATTTACGCCACAGAATAATTTCCTAGTGCCATGACTCAGAGTCCTAACATAGTTCCTGCTGAGATCCTAGAAATTGGTGAAAGGATCAAGTCCTCTATCTGTTCGGATAATCCGCAACAGTTTTGGTCCAAGACTATGCCTGAAATGGAGATAAAAATTCTTGACGGCAAGCACATGAAGATTGGGAAAAAGATTCCCATTCCAGCACAGGACTATACTGATATGGAGGCACAGATCAAAGATCTGGAAGCCAATGGGTTCATCGAAAAATTGACCTCTCCATATTGCTGTTATGCCTTCATGGTAAACAAGCATTCAGAGTAGAAGAGGGGAAAAAAGAGAATGGTCATCAATTATCGACCATTAAATGCAATAACTAAACCATTTCCATATCCAATCCCTGATAAGAGCTACTTATTAGAAAAGGTTGCAGCCTGTAAGTACTTCTCACAGTTCGACTGCAAATCTGGCTTCTATCAGATCAGAGTCAAGGAAGAAGACAGAGCCAAGACAACATTCAGTTGCCCATTTGGCCACTTCCAATGGACTGTCATGCCTTTCGGCTTGATGAATACGCCAGCTTATTACCAGGCGCATATGGACAAAATTTTTGAAGGCACTTCTCAGTTTTTGTGTGTGTATATAGATGATATCTTAATTTTCAGTAATTCTTTAGAAGAACATGCTGCTCATCTCTCCACATTTTTCAAGATGGCTTCAAATGCAGGAATAGTTCTTTCTGAGACAAAGATTCAGTTATGCACAACTAAATGTAACTTCCTCGGAATGGTAATCCGAGATTCTAAGCTGCAGATCCAGCCACATATAAAGGAAAAGGTTATCGGTTTCCCTGAGCAACTAGATAAATCTAAGTTGCAGGCTTTTTTGGGATTGTTGAATTATTTAAACAATTTTTATCCTAACGCTGGTGAAGACAGGTTTTTGTTACAAGAACTTCTCCAGAAGAAGAATGCTTTTCGTTGGGAGAAAAGACATACAGAAGCAGTCCAGAAGATTAAGGCCAAAGTTGCTGCCTTACCAGAACTGCATATCCCAAAATCCCAAGACATGAAAGTATATACCGATGCCTCAGACCTCTCATGGGGAGGAGTACTTGTTTGCATTGTAAATAATGTTGAGTTTGTGTGTGAATTTGCTAGTGGTGTGTTTAGCTCAGACGTACTAAAATGGATCTCTTCTGATAAGGAGATCTATGCTGTGAAAAAGTGCTTAGAAAAGTTTATGCTGAAACTTCTGCATCTGCCACATTTTATTGTTGTAACTGACTGCACTCGATTCATAACCTTCCGAGAAAAGGATCATGGTAGGAAGGATGGTCGAGGAAAGTATGTCAGGTGGCAAGCCTTTTTTAATCAGTTTAAGTTTTCCGTCGAGCATATTATAGGCAAGAATAATGTAATTGCAGATTGGCTTAGTAGGAATCCTCCAGCTACTTTAATGCATCAGCCTGCACCAGGATTTAATCTCACAAGGATTCTCAACCAGGCATTTGATTCGTTGAATCCCCTGGTTCAAGAACAGATTCTTAGAGAAGGCATGCATCCCCGTTTTATGAGGATTTCTTATGCAGCAGCCCAAGACCTACAGATGTCTGCAGCAGTGACGATCCAAGCAAACCGCAGACAGAATACTGGAGTCATTATCATAGAAAGGCTGAACAGTGAATATTTGTATAATCAATTCACTGATCTGATAAAACGACCACTATGGACGTGGCGTATCAGAATTCGATCGGCACATAATGAGCATCTCTATCGATGGATAGCAAGACATGGCCCTCATCGCATTCATGAGGAACAGAATCATAGCCAGGACACGGTAGTGCATACCATCATTCGCCGACAACTTGAGTGGGAGTCCCACTTTCATTGCACTCCGCGCCATATGCCATGTGACACTGGCCGTTGCCGACATTGGTACCTACAAAGCACATTTCAGATAAGGTGCCTTTTTCAGCCCATCTCCGAAGATGACCTATTCGACGAAGCGGAAGACATGTTGGGCCCACAACCCATGGTCCCTTCATCACCGTCACCGACTCATCAATCAAGTGGTGGGTCCAATAGCATCTCACTGTAGTTATGCGCTGTAAAGCATGACGAGACAGACACCGCCTTGCTAGTAAGCAGGTAGGACCTCTCTAATGCTATAAATAAGCCTCTCTGCCTTAGTTTTTGCATCGAACAATTTTGCATTGAATATTTTCTTTGTAAGATCTAGTAGCCTTGTAAAGAGTATGCTCTTCACTTGCCCTTTTCGAAGGATCCTGTGAATCAGAAATTGAACAAGGATATTGTAGTAAGATTGTAATAGTTTTGAGTGTAATAGAGAAGCCGTAGCCATTCGGCCCCCGTCTACTGCCGCGGGTTTTCTGCTAAAGATCTGTCTCAAGGAGCCGTCTACTGACGCGATAAAAAGATTATTACAACTTAGGGTTCAATTGATAATCAATAAGTGGATATTTCCCTCTTCTAATGTAAACTAGAACGGTATTTGAACGTCAATGTCGAATAAAATTTCGTGACAGGAAAGGATCGACTTAAAATTGAGTGAATGACGGGTGAAACTGAATTAAAAAAGCAACCGGAAATTTTTCTTACTTATTTATATATAATATGTATGAAGTCGTTGAAGTTGATAGATGTCACATTCTAGATAAGTGTATTTGGGTTTTTCTAGACTCCAGGAAATTTTGTACGAAAGTTCGTACGAATGGACATGGACATTTGCGTGTTCTGTGAGTGAACTTTCTGTGCTCGTTTGCGAACCTTAACTGCTGCTTAACCTCTTCCCTGGATTCACAGGGTATTTTGTTATTAATTTGACATTACGAAGACATACGAGAACATGAGCAAGTTAACAACAAAAGGGGATTTAATATTTAAGAATTGACCTACAATTCACGTGTTATGGTTCATAATATATAAATTTAACTTACTATTTACCCTATGTAACCCATTACAACGAAGCACACCCAGCTGCAAATTTTTTATATGTACGCATCCAAAATTAAAATCTTCAACTGAGTCTGTGACATCAACCCTGAACACGCTTAATAGCATTCCATTTTTCTACATATGCCAGGACTTTAATGAACTGTGAAAACACCATCTGTCTGACCCTATTAGTCGTTTTAAACGGTACAAATGCCCTGTTAATAATTGAGTAAAAGTACAAATGCCCTCTTAATAATTGAGTAAAAGATCTCTCTGATAGGTAAAGGTGCCATATAGGAACGGTTATGTAAAATTTTTGGTGTTCATTGATTTTTTTAAAATGGATAGGATCCAGTTCACCGGTCAAATCTTATTCCTGCAAGCTATTCTCATGATATGTTTGCTCTTACGCCGGCCGCAGGAGACCCGACTCGTCTACATTTCCTACCAGATCTGACAATTAGTAATTGTTGTACTGATGCAAGAGCAGCGCAAGATATAAATGAATGTCGGCTTATGGCGAAAGACGGGAAGATAGCGATGGAGTGCAACCGGTTTTTGTCTAAGGCAGCGCAAGCTGAGATGGAGTGCACCATGTTTCTTGGTAAGGGAGGTCAAGCTGCATGTGTCGTAGGATTTTGCATCTTAAGCTGGCTTACACTATGCCACTGCTTTAAGGAAAGAAGGGCCAGGGAGAGAGGGGCGGAACCTCCAAGCTGGCCAGTACCGGGGATGCTTCCAAACATTTTCCTTCGATGACAAACATGTTCTCGCTTCTCACCATTGACCCCAAAAACATTGAATACATTGTCCAAACCAAATTCGCTAATTTTCCCAGGGGTGCTTACCTCAAGACTATCGGCGACGATCTAATGGGCAACGGAATTCTCAAAGTGGACGGCCAAGAGTGGGTCCGGGCGAGAAAGATGATGAGCTCCATTTTCCATTCGCAGGCGTGTAAAAATCATTTGATGCATAATCTTAAAGAAGTATTGAAGAGCAGGCTGATGCCAGCTCCATGTGAGAGCGGCGCAGTTGTGGATCTTCAAAGTCTGCTTGTTCGTTTCACTTTTGAAAATATGTGCGTGGTTGTATTTGGCTGTGGAATTGACTGTGAAGATGTGGAGCTGGATGCGGTAGCTAAATCGTTTGAGTACGCCGTGGATGCAACCATCCGTCGCTTCATAGTCCCTTCAACTCTGTGGAAAGCGGCGAGGAAGCTGGGCTTCGTCACAGATGAAAAACTTAATGCGTCTCTCCCAGTCATTCACGAATTTGTCCACTGACTTATTTCGATTAGAAGAAAACAAGTGCTGGCTGGTAATGGTGGTGTTTCACGAAAAGACATGTTGTCGAAACTGATACAAATGGATCAGGCGGGTGATGAAGAGGTGCGAGGCATGTGTATCAGCTTTGTGCTGGCGAGGAGAGGCACCACCTCGATCGGGCTGTCTTGGTTTTTCTGGTTGCTTAGCCAACATCCCGTCATAGAGCGCAATATTTTGTTGGAAATCCGGCAAGTCTTGGAAAGGAGGTGCAGCGCTGACTGAATCGATGCGGATTTATCCTCCGCTTCCAATAATCTTCAACCAAGTGAAGGAAGACGAGGTATTGCCGGATGGGAGCCGTTTAAAGAAGGGGTCGACGCTAATGATCTCCAAATATGGCATGGGAAGGGAGAAGAGCGTATGGGGAAACGACTGGAGGGAATTCAAGCCTGAGGGATGGTTGGAAAATGGCGTGTACGTTGAGGAGAATTATGTGGCGAAGTACCCGGTGTTTAATATAGGGCCGAGGGTGTGGCTCGGGAACCACTTTACGTATTTGCAAATGGAGTGGGTGGCTGCACTTTTTATTTATCGTTATCGAATGGAAGTGAGGAAAGATGTGGTCGTTAAGCCAAAGCCGGCGGCGAATTTTTTGATGTGATGTTAATATTGATGATTTATTTTATTGAATTCGTTGCATTTTTACAATAGTTATAATATAATTTTTTTTGATTGATAACATTCATGATACTTATGGTCCCTTGCTTCCAACAAAAATTAAGTGGAAGATCAATACAACTCTCCACAAACATATATTAATCCCTTTTAACTCTTGGTTAAAATATTAAACAAATAAAATATATTAAGAAATTTAACAAAGTCTTGGGCCACATCTAATTAAGTAAAACGGTTTATAAGGAAATTTTAGAAAAAGTTATTACTTAAACAATTAAATAGTAGAGTTTTTTATGATACACGTGTAAAGTTCATATAATTTATACTTTCCACCAAATTATTTTATTTATCCAATATATAATTGAAACATATCATCTCAATAAAAATGTGTTAGATATCTAACAAAGCCTCTTCAAACATAAAAAAATGTGCCATATGTCAATTTAGACAAATTTAAGATATAATTGACCAAATTCAATACCCCTTTCAAGTCGTATAACCTCATTTCCAAAAAAATCATTTGAAAATCATAACTTTATGTTTATTTTGATAACCAAAAGGATTTTACTATTAAAAAAATTTCAATGACTTATACGATTTAAATACCTTAAATAATGTCATTTATAACATTTGGGAGAGCCATGTGACTTATTATTATTATTATTATTATTATTATTATTATTATTATTATTATTATTATTATTATTATTATTAATGCAATTGTTAATTTTACCATGTGGAGTTAAAATTGGTAATGAATAATTGAGTTTAATGATTTGTTAGAAAGATATTCTTATTCATAAAAATATATTATTTAAAAATAAAAAAATTAATCATTTTTTAAAAAATAACAATTCTACTTTTTACTTCAAACTTTGGTAATTTATGTAAAATATTGAAACTATGGATTTCATGTTTGGAAAATTGTTCAAAACTGAATGTTTATTCAAAAATTAATCATGTGTTTATATACATTAAACATATTGTTGTTAGACGACTTAGTCCAAGTTTACTAAAAAAAACTTTTTGGTTATCTAGAATAAGAAGTTTTAAAGAAAAAGCACAATCATTTATTATTTGATGTGCAAGGCTCGGATTAACTACAAGTGGATGTTCCTAGTAGATATACAACATAGTTTTAAAAAAATTAATATTTTTTAAGTGCTCTGCATGTGGAATTATCTCAAAGCTTTGGTTGAAGTTGTATGTCATCAATTTTTCTCATGTGTCCTCTAACACTTGACCATGTAATAGTTAAATTTTTCCATGTGGAATTAAATTTGGTAAATGTCAATTGAATTTAATGATTTCTTGGAAACATATTTCCATGTATTATAATATATTGTTTAAAAATAAAAAATAATCATTTTTACGAAAATAACAACTCTGCTTTTTATTTCATGTTTTGGATTGTTATTTTTTGTGCTGAGAAAAAGCTTTAGTAATTTATATAAAAATTTGAAACCTTGGATTTATTTTTTGGAAATTTGTTCATAATTTATTGTATATTTTAACATTAATTATTTGTGTTTATATATTAAACATATTTTTTTCTAAACTACTCAGTTTATGTTTACTAAAAGAATATTTTTGATCATTTAGAACAACAAGTTATAAATAACAAACACAATAATTTCTAATTTGATTTGTAAGGCTTGGGCTATCTACAAGTGAAATTTGATAGTAGATATTCAACATAGTTTCAACAAACTTAATATTATCGAAGTGCTCTATATGTGAAATTATATATTTAAGCTATGGTTGAAATTATATCTCATTAATTTGTCTCTTATGTGTCCTCTAATACTTGACCATGCATCTCTTCACCCACATAGGTATTTGGTGTTCAAAGCTTCTCAAAATACTTGGTTTTTTATATATTTTTACATATCTTCATCAATGTCTCCATATCTCCTATGTCTACAACTTATTAAAAAAAAGGAAGAATACATTTTAAAATTTAGATGTGGAAAAAGATACGTAGTAAATTCCTTACTAATGTGATCATAATTATAACTATATGTTTCTTTCGTGTTAACACTAAAATGTAAAATATAATTATTATACGCTAATTGAATGACATAAGCCTCTTCATCCCTTTAAGACTATAATCATTTGTTGAATTTAACACATTTTAGTAGATTTAATGAATTCCATTTTAGTATATAAAATTTTCTATAACTTTTGATAATTGACAATCCCAATTATGAATTATATGTGATTAATTGATATAATGCAAGGTGGTACAATATATCAAAGGAAAAATATATTTTGTTACCATAGACTAAATATATAACTAAACCAAATCTAAATATAATTCTTGAGTTGTGTCATAATTATTAATGAAAAACAATAAAACAATAGGCCAAGACATCAACTTAGGGGATTTCAATAAAATACCCTTTACTATATTTTAATATAATGAATCCATTTTTATTATAAAAAATCATATATGCATCAAAGATATATTTTGAAAACAAACCCAATATCCAATTAACACTAGTATAGTAAAATTATTCAATCTAATTTAGTCTTGCAATGATTTGCATATTGGAAATTCACAACTATGCATGATTTTATGACTCCACAAATATGTTTTTAATAGTCATATAATGAATGTATACTTATAATAATATTATAGTCTAAGTAAAAATATTACATTAATTTTTTGTCATTAAAATGATTTGGGTAATTAGAAATATCAAATTTATGTGTGATTTTATGACTATTAATGCTTATTATTCATTATGTTAAATAATAATTACATATATATATTCATAAACCATAATTTTAATCTTAAAAAACTATTAGACAAGAGTTGTAGAATAACAATACAATTACTCATGGAAAAATACTAACATTTCATAATAGTTTGTAAAAATTTAACACATAAAATGAAACATGAAAACTTCAAAACTAACCGCAACATTGTTGTTGTTAAAAACCAAATTATTTAAAACATAATAGGTTTTGCACTAATATTTAAACTAGGTCAAAATGATGAGTTTTAATTATAAACACTTGGTATAATTCTCAAAATTTCAATTTTATTTGGAACTTTAAAACTTTATAGCAGCATAAAAGCTACCTTATGTTTTGTGGGTAGCTAAAAATCTCAAAAGTTTTTAATATGAAATATTTATGTTGGCTCCACAAAAAAACTAGAAATGTTTGATTTATAAATTAATTCTTCAAGTTTCAATAAAAACTAAAATTCTCAAACTAAAGTAATGCTAGTGTTTACAATGTCTTCTCCCCATTCTATCATGGCTATTTTAGCTACAGAGAAGAAAGTGTTGGAATATAACTATCTACTGAGAGCGGGGTGAATAAGTAGATCAACTAAAGCTAGTCTTTTAATCCTTTTAATGAAAATTCAAAAATCTATACAGATTAAAAATAAATATAAAAATTACATACACATAAATACACATGACACCATATTTATATGTGAAAAACCCAAAGGGAAAAGCCATAGTTAGAATAGCTACTAGATTATACTATTCTAATCAAACCTCATGGTTAATGCCTCACTTGGAAAAACCTCACTAGTTATAAGTCTCACTCGATACAAGCCTCGATGGATTAATATTTAAGGGTACTGACCCAAAGAAGACACCAATTCGATAGTTTAAAAGAACCAACTCTAAGGAAGCACCAATTCCCTAAATGATCACCATCTCATCTAATCTGATAGTACCAACCAATCAGATCTATAGAGATACAACTCTAATATATAAAATAGATTCATAAATGAATCCAAATCTATGTTCTTTTATATTGGTCTAATATGTAACTACTCATTCTTTACACATTATCTTTGTGTCCCTTTTTTCCTCTTTCCCCCTCTCTCTTTGTGTTTCTATATGTATCTATTTGACACACTTCATCTCTCTCTCACTGTGCTTCTCTATGTCACTATATTTTATGTTTGACATAATTCAAATGGCTCTAGTAGCATTATCTTCAAAAACAACTTTTGATAGTATCTTAGATGTTGTATATATAAGCATTTGATCTAGGGTTTACTTATTCTCCATGTTCACACTCAAACTATAACACATCCTACCAATTCTAAACTTTAGCTCATTATTACTTGGACTATAAGTTTACCTCATCTTGATTCCATGTATTACACCATAATTATATGTATTTTTATTATCTATAGCATCTTTTAGACTCAATTTTTTATGCATAGGATCTTTAATATAGAATTGATTAGTTATATCAATCAATCTCATTGTTTTTTTGAGATATATAACTTATACACAAGTTATTGCATGTTATTTCATGTTTCTTCTCTTGACCATTTGTATTTTAATACTTTAAATACTAGCCTTTGATCTCTTTCTTAACATCATCTCCAAAATCTCTTTCTCTATCAAATCTTTGTACGTTGTTGAACTTTAATGTTTTCCTCTTTAAAATAAGTTTTTCAATCTCTAGATCCTAGCTCTCATGTACCATTCGATCTTTGAATATGTACAACCTTTACTTTGACTTAGTCATTAATCTTTGACACTTTGAGATCAGCTCATTTCTTCCTATATTTTTGGATCAATTATGCTTCATCAATCTTTTCAAACTTGCTTAGTCTTTAACTCACCACTATTTTAATAAACATTGATCACTTTATAGCATTTGAGTCTATTCATTTTGTTGGATCTACTTTGCATGATCACCTACACACTATCAAATCTTCTAATAAGCTTAATATTTAAATTTGATAGGCTCACTCTCATTGGTCATTTATCTAATAGATTCATGTGTATGTGACACTTGGCATTATTGTGTTTAATCAAAGGGACCTTTGACTTTTTGACTTCATCTTGCTCTGTTAGATCTCTAATTTTAAAATAAGTGTGAACTACTAATCTTCCAAATAGCTCATTCATTAACTCTAACAAGCTTATGATCATTGTGTCTTTATCTAAAAAACTCTACAAACGTGACACTTGTAACATGCATGCTCATTTGGATCTCCTTTTAATAAATTAACTTCATCATGCTTTGTTGGATCATTTATGTATGATAAAGTGCAAGACATTGATAAAGTTGGGACATATATTAAGTCTTAGTCATAGGAAAATATAAAGTCTTTTGATCATTGCTTTAAGATGGTATATATTAGGTTGATGGACCAATTTAACAATGACAACAAAGGCTTAAGTTATTACTTAAGCTACCAAATCCCAGCTATAGCTAGTCACCACCAAAATAGAAAGTGTTTATTTTATGCCATGACTCAAACCCTTAGGGTTTTATTGAGAAACACTATCTAGTCCAAGAGATAAATAAATCAATTATGAGCTCATTCCTTCTCCTCTAAACCTATAAACCATATTTATAGAATGTATATAAAAACCCATAATATATATTCTATCTATTTAACTTTAAACATCCATAAATGGTCTTTATAAAAGTATGACAACTTTGCACAATACAACTATGGAACATGCTCTTCTCTCCATCAATCCTAACTAATATTTTTAACATCAATGACATCCATAGTATCCCTTTTTATGTTAACGAATATAATATTTCTAATAATCTCTCCCTTTGGCATTGATGGTAAACTAAATTCTCTGATCTTTTAATATTGTACTCCAATAGAATTTCTTGCATTGGCATCTGATGAGTTTGAACTAAAGCTATTCATATAAAAATTATTCACCCTTAGGCAAGGTAAATTTTCTTAATACTCAACTTAGACACCTAATTTGCTTCTAATTTGACATTTGTATTTTTTTCTAGACTTTTGTAAAGGGCATTTTGCTCTCTCTTATAGAGAGCATTTATACTTTTTCTCCCCATTTAACATCAATGGCAAAGGGAATCTATCTCATTATCTGTCTAACCATCTCTTCCCCTTTATTATATAAATGCTTTTGTTTAAGAATATTTAACTTTCAACTCATTAGTAATTTCTAAAAGTATACATACCTGAGTTGAATTTTTTTCTTCTTCTAAGGATTAATAAAGCTTTAATGAGACTCCCCCTAGACTCATGCCCTATCATTAGTGACTTAGTGATGTGGTGTAGGAGCCACTACTCCCAAATTTTGTTTATGATATTTAAATTATTCCTTAGGACGAAATTTGGTAAATATGTCTACAATCTAGTCCTTAGTTACCACATATTCTAATGTGAACTCTTGATCTGCAAGCCTTTCTCTTGAAAATTCATACTTGATTGATATGTGCTTGGTTCTTCAATGCATCACTGGATTCTTTGATATATTTAAAACAATTAAATTATAAAAAAGAATAAAAATATGTGACTTATACTTAACCTTCATGTCCTTGAGTATTTGCTTCATCCATAGGACTTGAGTGCAACATGCCACTATTGATACATACTCTGCTTTTGTGGTAGAAAGAGTAACTGACTCTTGCTTTTTGCTTAGGCATAAAATAAGATTGTTTCCAAGAAAAAATGTATCATTACTATTATTTTTTCTATCATCCACAATTCCTATCCAATCAATATCTATATATGTTGTCAAATTGAAACCTTCACTTGTACTGTGACATAGGTCATATTCAATTATGCTCTTGATGTATCTAAAGATTATTTTTACTGTATTCACATGTGACACTTTAGGAATAGCCTAAAATATAATAACCATGCACACTACTTGCATGATATCTGGTCTTGATGTAGCTAGGTATATCAAATTACCTATCATTTATCTATACATAGTCTGATTTGCATCAACAGACTTGTCTTCTTTGCTCAACTTACATCCAGTTATCATGGAAATACTAACTAGTTGGCTATCTTCCATTACAAATTTATTGAGCATCTCGTTTATATAATTGGTCAGGGATACAAATATCCCTTCATCAGATTGTATTATTTGCAAATCAAGGAAGAAGGAATGTTCACTTGGCATACACATCTCAAATTCACTTTGCATTTGTGCAATAAATTCTTTTCACATTTTGTTATTACTACCACCAAAGATGATGTCATGTACATAAACAATGATCAATATATTTTCAACTTCTAATTTGAAGTACAGATTATTGTCTACACATCCTTTGTCAAAACCTTGCTATTGCAGGGATTGGTCTAATCTTGAATACCATGCTCTAGGTGCCTATTTTAGATCATATCATGATTTCTTCAATTTTTACACATAACCTTCTTCATTTGAAATTTGACAACCTTCCGGATTTTCAATATAGACTTCCACTTCTAGGTTCCCATTCAAGATAGTAAACTTTACATCCATTTGATAGACTTTGAACTTCTTGTATATAGAGAATGATAGAAACATTCTTATAGCTTCTAATCTAGCACATGGAGAAAATGTTTCCTCAAATTCTATGCCTTCTACTTGAGGATATCCATTGCACACTATTCTTATTTTATTTCTTTTAAAAGCTCCATGATCATTGATCTTTTATTTATAGACCCATTTGTTCCTATCACATTAATATTTGAGTGTCTTGAAACTAATTTCCAAGTTTTTTTCTTTTCTATTTGGCTCAATTCTGATCCTTGCTCAGTTTTAGACATTAGAGTAAAAAATACTTGCTCCTTGTTCATTATAGCTCTTCTCCTTGTCTGAGCTCCTTCATTCTTGTTACCAATTATCTGCTCATTAGGGTGATCCTTTGAAAAAAATATTGAAGGCAATTTTTCATTCTTTTCCACATCCTCTTCATTATCAAAATATTCTTCAAGATCTAACTCTTCATTACTGGTCTCCTTGATAGGTTTAGCACATTTTATGCCTTCTTCATCCTTGACTTTTATTTTCTCCACCATCTTGTGAAGCCTCTTATTGTAACATACATAAGCTTTGCTTTGAGTGGAAGAATCAAGAAATATTCCTCCATTACATCTTGATTCAAGGCGTCCTAGTTTGTCCTCCTTTATTTTGATGTAGCATTTGCTTCTAAACACTTTGAAGTGCTTAATAGAGGTAGGATTTCCACACCATAGGTCATATGGAATTTATTTCACTATTTACCCTTAGTTGAACTTTGTTCAAAATGTATACTACTATTTGGATTGCATTTCTCTAGTATATATCAAGTAACTTACCCTCTTTTAACATTATTCTAGCCATCTCCTTGACTGTCCTATTATTTATTTCAACAACTCCATTCCACTATGGAGTTCTTGATATAGAGTAATACATTTTGATCCCATGCTTCTCACAATACTTTATGAATTTATTTGAGGTAAATTCTCCAACTTTATTAGATGTTAAGAATTTTATTTTTATTCCAATCTCATTTTCAACCATGGCTAAAGATATTGAATCTCTCAAAGTCCTGAGATTTTTCCTTTAAAAAGGTTAGCTACGTCATTTTGGAGTAGTCATATACCAAAAACATGAAGTATCACTCTCCTTTAGATCTTCTTATCTTGGTAGGACCATAAAGATCATTATCAAGTAATTATAGAGGATTTGTAGTTGCATAGTCATTTTTTTGAATAATGAACCTTGTCTACTTGCCTAGTTGACGTTCCTTACAAGTAATATCTATAGGTTTGGTTATCTTGGGCATGTGTCTTACACACTTATTTGAGCTCACTTTGACTAGATTATCAAAGTTGACATGACCTATTCTCTTATGGCATAACCGTATCTCATCAATCCTTCTGATGAAGCAACTATTTAAATTTACTTCAACAATATTTTAGATACTATTTTCAGTCGTTCTGCCTTCTAGAATTATTTTTCCAAATCTCCTTAACTTGCATCCTTATACATCAAATATGACCTTATACCCATTGTCACACATATAGCTGACACTTAGCAGATTATGCTTCAATCATTCAATATAAAATACATCATGTGTAGGTGGTTTACCATCTATGTTCAAGGCTCCTTTACCTTTTAACTTTAATAATATGTTGTCTCATAAGCTGACAGATCTTTCATTAAATTTTCTCAATTTGGTAAACTTGCTCTTATCACCAGTCATATGTTTTGAGTAGCCATTATCTATCACCTATAAATTCTATTATTTGGCATGGAGTGTAGTCTATGTAATCATGGATTGAGTTTTTACTCTCCAGACATCCTTGAGTTTCTTATTTATCTTCTTTTCAAAAACTTGTGAACCTTTGTTCACACTCTAAGGCATGTTTTTCTTTACATTGTGTAGTCTTGATCTTACGAAGATAGTTCTATAAGGTTTAGCTATGTGACTAAAGTTATTACAATTATATAACATTACATTTGTTTTTAACAAATGAATAAATGAGTTTCTACATACAATATTTGTTTTATTTGTATATACAACTCTACAATCAATAGCCTTATGACAAAAATGATTACAGCTATAATAATAACCATAAAAAGATGAGGAATACCTAGTCACACCATTTCTTGGTGTAGTATGAATAATTATTATAAGATGTGGCATATTTAAGTTTCTCACCTTGGTATATCTATTAGGATTAGATACCTTTAATTTATTATTTTCTTCAAGCTTATTTTTAGGTTTAAATCTCATATCAACAACATTTGAATTTTTTTTGTGTCCTTACTAACTTTGTCTTTTTTTCCCCTTGATTCTTCTTCTTATTTAAATTTTTCATATAGGTTAGTAGATGTACTAGTTTAAGAACCTTTTCCCTTCTCTAACCAAGACTTGATCTCTCTTTTGAGAGATTTTGAGAGTTAACAAGTTCATCAAGAATGTATGATCTTCCTTTCAAATTTAGAATTTTGTCTAATTGACATTTGGATTTCTCAATCTCTTTTTCCAAGGCTACTCTCTCTACTTCAAGCTTCACACATTCATCATAGAAAGGTGCTTTGTTTGATGAAGATCCATCTTGACTAGTCATTGTCTTCATTGTTCTAAGATATATCTTAGTTGATTAAGCTTCTTTGAATGAACCCTAGGCTATGATACAAATTGTTGGAACATAAATATATACTAAGAGAGGGGGTGAAGTGGTAGATCAATTAAAACTATTCTTTCAATCTTTTTAAATCAAATTCAAAAATAAATGTAGATTAAAAGATAAATGTAGACATCACATACACACAAATACACATAACACTAGATTTATACATGAAAAACCCAAAGGAAAAAACCATGATGAGAATAGCTTATAAAATATACTATTATAATCCAACCTCATAGAAAATGCCTCACTTGGTAAAACCTCACTGGTTACAAGCCTCACTGGCTACACATTTCAGGGAACCAACTCTAAGGGGACACCAATCCCCTAGTTTAAGAGAATCAACTCTAAAGAAGCCCCAAATCCATAACTAAGTACCAACTTAGCTTAAGCTAACTGGTTACAATTTTTAATGGTGCTAACCCTAAGGAGACACCAATCCCTTAACTATGTACCAACTAATTAAATCTATAGAGATACAACTATAGTATATAAAATAGAATTATAAATGAATCAAGATTTCTATTTTTTGTTACAGGTCTAATATGCAAATACTCATTCTTTGCACATTATATTTATGTGCCTCTCTCTCTCTCTCTCTCTCTCTCTCTCTCTCTCTCTCTCTCTATGTCTGTATATGTATCTATCTTACACACTTCATCTCTCTCTCACTCTAATCCTCTGTTTCACTATATTTTCTATTCGACATAATTTTTATAGATATAATAATATCAACATTGAAAATAAATTTTGATAGTATCGTAGATGTCATATATTTAAGCATTTGATATATGGTTTGATTCTTCTCTATATTCACGCTCAAACTGCAACACATAACACCAATTTTAGACTTTAGGTCATTATTACTTGGACTATTTCCCATGTCTCAATTCCATGCATTACATCATAATTGTATACTATATATAGAATATATTAGACTCAAGTTTTGATGCACATGCTCTTTAATATAGATTTGATTGGTTGGATCGATCAATCTCATTTTTTGTGTCAAGATATAGAAATTATACATAATTTCATACACGTTCCTTTATGTTTCTTCACTTGACTATTTTTATTTAAACACTTTAAATCTTGGCCTTTGATCTCTTTCTTCATTCCATCTCCAATCTCTCTCTCTCTATCAATTCTTTGTATGTTGCTGAGATTTAATGTTCCTCTCTTTTAAATACATCCATCATTCTCTAAATCCTAGATCTTATGTAGCATTTGATCTCCAAATATGCATGACCTTTACCTTGATTTGGTCACTTAACTTTTACACTTTGAACTCGTCTCACTAATTCATATATCTATGGATCACTTTTATCTATCAATCTGATTGAACCTACTTGATCCCTAACTCACCACTGTGTTGATAAACATCATTCACTTTGTATAATTTGAGTCTATTCACTCCATTATATCTCCTTTGCATGATCACCCATGCACATTCAGATCTTTTGACAAGCTCAATATTTATCTTTGATTGGCTCACTCTCATTGATCCTCTATCTGACAAACTCATGTGCTTGTGAGACTTGGAATTATCATGTTCACTTAGAGGGACCTCTAAAACATTAAATTCACCATAATCCATTGGATCTCCAATGTCTGATTAAGTGTAAACCATTGATCTTATAACTAGTTTGTTCATTATCTCTAAGAAGCTTAAGCTCATTGGGTCTCTATCTAATAAACTTTGTGAATGTGAAACTTATCACTTGCATGCTCACTTGGAGATCATTTTGATAATTTGAATTTATGATGCTCTATTAGATGATTTAAGTACAATGAAGAATAATCTATTTATCAAGCTGGGACATATATTAAGTCTTAGACTTAGGAAAATATAAAGTCCTTTGATTATTTCTCACAGTCGGTAATTACTAGGTTGATGGGCTAGTTTCGCAATGATGAAAAAGGCTTAAGTTATAACTTAAGCTATCGGGTCTTGGCTATATTTAGTCAACATTAAAATATAAAGTGTTTATGTGATTCCATAAATTAAATCCTTTGGGTTTTATTGAGAAACCCTATCTAGTATGAGAGCTAAATAAATCAATTATGAGCTCATTATTTATCCTCTAAGCTTTTAGACCATATATATGAATGTATATAAAAAACCCATAATAGATATTTTATATATTTGACTTTAAACATCCATAAATGGTCTCTATAAAATCATAACAACTTGGCATAGTGTAACTATGAAATATGATCTCATCTCTTTCAACCCTACCTAATCCTTTTGACATCAATGACAATAATATTACCAACAAAATAGAGGAACTTAGAACAATGGCCACTTTAAGCGCCAAAGATGTTTGTCCTAAAGTTATACCATAAGGTAATAGTTTAGACCTTGATGTTTTTTTGCTTATTATTAAATTTAATTCTACATGTCAATGGTTAGAGAAATTTTATTTAATAGGATATTTAGTTGAGAGAATCACCTCTAAAAGCATACTACAGTCTTGGGTTCAAACTCACTAGGCATCTCATGGCATTAATCTAGAGAGCATCTAGAACATGACTAAGGGTTTATTTTATCTTCTAATTTTTTGACCCATCCCATGCCAGAGGAATCCTCCATAAGTATACCACTTGGTATGTTAAGAACTCACTTATGGTTCTCTCTCCTTGGACATGAGACTTTTTAATCTTAGAGTACTCAGATATTAGTGTCCTAGTTTGGGTGGAATTTCTAGGCCTAACACTCCCTTACTCACACTTTATTCACTAGATAACATCCTCCATAGGCCATGTGGTTTGTCATGAACAAAACTAGTTTTACTTTCCTAGATCACAAAAAAGGGTCTATGTAGAAGTAGACATCTCTGAGGACTTAAAGGAATTTATGAAAATATGGTTCAGGGATGCCAAGAATTCTTAGTGAGTATTATATAACACTTAATTTAACTAACAAGCCATATACCATAATCTAAGGGATTGTATCCTTCAATTAGCTCATAATAATGCATCTAACCACTAAGCCTCTTCCCACAAGCCCTTTCCTAAAGCTTGTAAGGAAATGACTGAGGATTGTTGGATGATGATTGGGAAGAATAACACTCACACCAAAGTCACAAAATAAATTTTAGCTATAAAAGGAGGTAATTTATCTTATAGCAATGGCCCATAGGAGTATGATCTTGTTGCAAAAGAGCCCTCATCAGTTGTAGCTCTAGTATTGATAGAAAGCCTAGAATGTTCAATGCCTTCTTTAGATGATAACATTTTATCCCAAGGTGTTGAGGCCTCTATGACCAATTCTTTAGGCTCACAACAAACCACTCTTCAATTTCTTACTGGGTAGGATACTCCCAAACACTCTCATAACCCTCTTCGAAGGACTAAGGAAGTTGAGGAAGGAGTGTTTTTGGCTTACTTTGACTTGAGGAAATAATATAAGTTATTGAGTGCCAATAGTGGGCACTTTTTATAGAATCGATATGATGCCATAGAAGGAATAGACTCAAAGGAAATGTCCCTTGACTCCCATTATTTATGAATTACTTTTCATAGAATGTTAAGGGATTCATAGATCCTAAATACAAGTTTATTGTACATGAGTTTAGAAGGAGGTTTCTCGATATAAACATTCTCTATCTACAAGAAATCAAAGTGTCAAATTTTTTATTGAAAACCATCAGTAATTACATCTAGCACTATAGTATCATTCTTCATATCAACCATCTCGTAGGATTTGGAGGGGTGATCACATTAATTTCTCCAAGGTGGTAACCACACTTAGTACAATCTGGTGTGGACCCCACCAATCATCGTGTTTGGGCTCTTTTTAGGATTTAAATCCACTCCATTAGATTTATTAATACTTATTACTTAAATTATGATTTAGATCATAAACATTTATGGTGATGGATAGTTAATGATCTTCTTGATGCCGATTGGGTATTATGTGGTGGATTTAATATGTTGGTATCTCCTCAAGATAAATTAGACCACTTGATTATGAGGTGGGAAGATAGAAAAATGGAGGCATGGTTTTACATGTGCACTAAATGAGGTCTTTATGACCCCAATTTTACCCACCAACCTATAGATGGAGTTTGGTACACCTAGAGTAATTTTAGGGAATGCCCCTTTCAGATTCTAAAGCATCTAAATAGGTAAATGTTGTCCATCAAACCATACTTCTCTTTTGATAATGGATTTTTTCCTTTTGTGGAGGTGATAATATATTTTGGGATTTTTGATCACTCTCACATTTGATTTTAGGTGACATGGTAGTTCACAAATCCCAAAGTTCACAAAATGTAATTTTTTTTGAATACCTCATTACTCAAGCATGGGCCCATAGTGGCACACATTAGGAGAGTTTATAATTTAGATCCATGTCCTCTCCAATAATCTAGTTGGACTCTCTTGTGGGATGATGCCATCAGGAGGACCTCCCACTTTTTATGGATATATGGTTGCCAAATCACAAAAATTTAGAGACACCCCTACTCTACTATTACTTCAAAATTGAGTCATGTGGTTCTACCTCTAGAAAATTATCCCTTTAATGATATATTTTAGGTGATATTTGATTATTTAAGGCACCAAATTCAAATTTCATATAACTATAATGCCTATTGATCCCAAGTCAAATCCAAGCTTCATTAGCTTAAAATAGGGAGTAAAGATTCTAAGGAATTTTTCATTTGTTGCGAGAAAAAAACATAAAGCAGTAAATTTAAGTCATTGATAAGGTTGGTAATATACTCATTAAGACTCCTTAGATTATGAAAGCTTTTATCCATCATTATCATCAAGTTTTCAAATCTTAAGTGTCTTTGGCTGATCATGATTTTATCCTCCAATAATGTCTTTCAGTGGTGTCATGCAAACACACTCCCACCCAATGGGTGATTAGTTATAGGCCCCTCACTGTTAATTATTTTCATGAAGTTATGTCTCATATGTCTAATGACAAATCCACTAGTATTGATTGCTTTCCCTATGAATTTTACAAAACTCTTTGGGATCTTTTGGGTAGTGATTTGCTTAAGGTTTATCAAGAATCATTTTGTGCATATTCACTGTAAAAAATATAAATAAAGAAAACATCAAATTCATACCTATTTAGGGAGATATTGAGTTTATTTTAAACTATCATCCCATCATGCTCTTGAATGTCTCCAATAAAATTATCATCAAGTATCTAGTAATATGGCTACGTAATATGTTACCTATCATTATGTATCTAAAACAAATGGGTTTCATTATAAGCCATTATATCATGGATAACATCATTGCCATATGGGAAGGGATGGATTGGACTAGATGGTCTAAGAAATAAGATTTTTTTATATCAAAATTGAGTTTGTAAAATATTATGATCACATCGAATGGCCTTTTATATTAGCTATTCTTTGAGCTCTAGGTTATGGGCCCATCTTCATTCATATTATTCAAATGCTTTTCTCTGATGCCTCAAAAGTTTTGTTCATCAATGGAATTACCTTTGAACAATTTTGATTATTCTATTCCATTCACCAATGGTGCCTTCTAGCTTTTACCTTGTGTGTTCTTTTAGTTAAGTGTTTTGGATGTTTTCTTAATAATGCCCAAGCTAATGGCCTTGTTAATAGAATTTATCTCCCTCCTAATGCATCTAATGTACATGAAGATATGAAATTCTCAATGGCCACTTCATAGATAACTCCTTATTTAACCTCATTGAAGATGATATATTAACACAATATGCCTAACCTTTGTGTCTAGTAGCTAATGGCAAAAAACTCATTATTATAGGTAGTGTTTACGCCCTGCACTACTATGGGATGCCAAATTTGGTTGTAAATAGATCCAACATGACACAATATTTAAATCCCTTGGCATCCACATCACTTTTGATGTTTTTACACCTTTATTGTGGTAATATGTTATTGATAGAGTTATTAAAAATCTAGATTACTGGGTGAATGTGTCTCTTTCATTAGCAAGATAATTTCAAATCTGCTAAAAAATTCTTTTATCCACCCATGTGTATTACTCATCATGTTGGGTCCCTTATAAAAAATCTTACCACAACTTGGATAAATTGCCTCGATATTTCCTTTGGGAAAACTCCCTATAAGGTAAAGGATTCCATAAGGTGGTCTAAGAATACTGTTGCCTCTCACATGAAGCTAGAGGGATGGGTCTCATTGACATAGCTCAAAAATAAACTACCTTATGCATTGAATGGATTATGTAGGCCATTGAGGGCCTAGAATATTGGAAGGTATTACTTAGACACTATATCTCCTTAGGGTTTCCTAGGGGTAGGAGAGCCTACAAAGGGATTAACTTTCCCAATTTACTCTTCATCTAGTCTCCCATCTAGATCATGGGTTACTTTGTGGGCAAAAGCATATGGAAGGCTTAGGAAAAGATTAAACCTTAGCTTCTCTAGAATGGTTTTGATTTCTATAACGGGCTCTCCACCAGCTCTCACTCTTTGTGGTGGTCTCCCGTTTTTATTCCAATGAAGTATCCTTGGTAGAAGTCCCTTGGATCAACACCCTAAATATTTTTCACATAGGAATTCATTCTATCTAGGATATATTTTTCAAACATTATCACTCTTGGTTATCCTAGGAAGAGGCAAAAGCTAAATTTTGGTTAGATAATGTACATCAAGAATCTTACCAAGATATTTTCAATGCCATACTTATGAATATATTCCAAAAAATCTCCATCCATTCCACTTAGCCTTGGTGTAAGGACTGGAAATGATATTTTGATACCCCTTTCTACAATTACACTACTCAACTAGGCTATGCTTTGCTCACTCTCCAATTACTCATGGTAGATAAGCTCAACACCCACTGTGGGTTGCACTCATCTATTAATACATGGAACATTCAGTTTAACACTGTGTGGGGGCATTGTGTGGAGACTAATATTGATTTCTTGGCTTGGTGTATAATGCACCAAGGCTTGCTTACTGGTTGATGAATTCTTTAGATAGAATTTTGCCAACCTATTTGCCTCTTCTGTGGCCACCTAGAGATTCTCCCTTATCTCTTCTGAGATTGTTCTAAATCTCAAAGGGTTTGGACTTACACCCATGATCTTTTCAAGTCTTTTCATCCCTAATTTTTCATTTAGTATCATATCTTCATTAGTGATAAACCTACCATGACCTTCATTTATGTGCAATTCTGGCATACTTTTAGAGTGGAGATTCTCTTCTAGAATTGGAAATAAAGAAAAATTTATATGTTTAATCATGATTTTACTAATTTTAATATTTTTTCTCTACACAAATATACTATCTCTAATGTCCTTTTGTAGATTCAAGTCCAAATGAATAAAGTGGCTATGGAGCTTGGGTATCTTCAAGATCTCCTCTCCCATTAGGGATGTTTTCCCTACACTATGGCTTGGGTTTCACCTTCTCTACACAAGGATCCTAGATTGGATGTGAGAGTGCCTTAGATTCCTTATGGTGGGCATCATTATAATTATTCTAGGAACTACTCTCATAGTAGCACCCCATATTAGTGTGTTTTCCTTCCTAGGAAACATTGAGGGTGGTAGTCACAACTTCCTTCCCTTATTAGGTAGGATGGCTAGGGTTCTCCTCCTACTCCTTCATGCTTAGAAGTTTTGGAGGGTTCTACCTAGAGTCCATACATACATGATGGATAAGTTCCCCAGGCTCTGTTTATCTATGTCACCTACTCAGACACAAGTTGATGATGATACAAACACTTCCCAAGTTAGTGATTGGGAGCCTATTTTAAATAGCGATGATTTTATAGGCTCAAGTCAGGATTTAGTCAGTATGGATCCTCTACTTGTGGGTATTTATATTGTTGCCTAAAATTTATCTTTTATGACTTTGTGATAGATGATTTTTTCTAGGCTTTGCATCATTTTTATCTGATACCTTTATTTTTCTCATAGGCTTTGCTTAGTGTGTCATGGCATGCTCTCATACCACCTTATGTTTTTTTGAATTATTTGTATATTAATTTTTCAACTAATATGTGGATATATTTCATCAAAAAAACTTAAAATTATTTTTTCTACCTAAACTCATGAACCTCATTAAAAAAACACATTGTATGTAGTTTTCCTCCATTATACTAGTGTCTAGATTTGTGTTGTTTCCTCTGTAAAAGGTTATTTTTACTTATTCACCTCTTTATTTTCACTCTAGTCTTTACATTCAATAAAATTTCATTACTTTTTTAGCAATTCACTCCCTCATTCACCCTCGTACTGAAAAGGTTCATTCTCATTGCATTTTATTCATCTATCACTTATCAATATCCCCTTATTTCTATAGTGATTTAAATTCCCACACCCTCTAATCAATTTTAAAAACCTTTAATTCAGTTTTCTTCATCATTTGTGAAAGCTCTTTCATTTTAGACATTAGGGGCATAGTGAAAATTGAAAAGTTATGTTCTACACAAACTAAGTTTAAAAAAAATCCTGAAGAGAATTTTCAATATTTTTATTACCATTATGAACCAAACTTGATGCTCACATAAAAATTTATTGTCTCCTAACCTTGCCATAAAAAAATTGAGAATACCATCAAAAAGTTCATTTTGCATAACTACCTCATAAAAAATGAAAATGAAATACATTTTGACCCTATTTCTACCCAGAAACACATATTTCAAAAAGCAAAAATAGTGAATTAGGTCATATAGATTTTTAATAATTTTGGGAAATAATGAAGGATGGAGAGATAACCATGTTATGATAATGCATCTCTGATAGTGGTCTTTCATATACAATTAGCTTTCCCAAATTAGATCATTATGGATACTTGGTGATGGCACATGGAGAGTAATATGAACTAGAAAAGAGACATATACAATCTATTGATGATGTATTAATATATAATCTTGAAAGTGTTTTATTCAATGCAAAATTTATCATACCAAATCATTATGTAATAGTGGATATAAACAAAGACATTGAATTAAATAATTAGAATAAAAATAATTAAAAAATATTGAACATCATTAATTATACTTGGTTCAAGAAAAAAATTAAAGTACCTTAAAAAATCCCTTAAGTCCTAATTAGGGTATAATTTGAATAATTATTATCTAGCATTATAAATCTATTGAGTAAAAAAATGGGTAATTCTAACACTAGATTTTTACCCAAAGATATAAGGTTATATATCAATAGTGTTTGTGTGGAAAAATAGTTTAGTAATTGGGAAGAAGTGATCAATGATATTCTTCATGATAACTTAACTAAGCATTAATAACTTAGTCTTTCTATATGACTTCATATTTGGTGTGTTCTATTTCTGATTTGAGGCCATTACTATGACTAAATGTAGATGGATAAGACTTTTAACAAAAATTGATATAATATAATATATCTCAACTCACTCTAGAGAACATAAAGAAACACTTTACAATAGTTAATGATGATTTCATTGTGATAATTATAAGGACTCTAGAAGGTATTACAACAACCCCTTAGTGAATAAATGTATAATATACTTCATAAAATTTCTAGGAACCACATATATATGGTTTGTAGGATTTTTGGGTACTCCATATAAATTTTTGAACTTATGAAAGTGATAATATCATACCTATTCAACTTTGTAGACAATTAAGTGACATTGATAAATAATACAATGAAAATAACGTGGGGAGAATTTCATTTCCTATTGATTTGAGTTACTACATGTGTGAAACATCTTAGAATGCATAAAATATTACTAATTCCTTTGTTGAATTCCCTATGAAAGTTAATACCAAGAGAGTTCCTTTTAATAACAATATTTTAGTGAAAACAAATTAGGATTGGTCATAGTTATTCATATATACTATTATTTTAAGACTATTGGCAAGGTTGTGAAGACAAGTTTAAAGTCAAGAAAATATATTATTCAAGAATCACCCTAGTGTAGATGAAGACATTCAAGATTGACTTAGACACTAAAGGAATAGTTGTTAGATTAATTTTGATTGATCCCCTTTTAAAAAAAAATCATATTGTACCATTACCATTAATTGATTGGTTAATTAAAGATTCATCATATTTGAAAGATCATACTAAATATGTTTTCAAAATATGAAAGGATTGGTTTAAAAATAAATTTACTAAGAATATAACTACATGTAGTTCATGAAGACACCTAAAATTAATTATTAAGTGTTTGACAATGTTTAATCTTGTGTCCTTATCTTGTTTAGCCCAATCACCATACCTATAACATATAATCTATTTGGGAGCATTCATTATTATATAAAATATCTTAAAAATACTAAGAAAAACATTCAAACATCCCTATGTTGTAGTCATGTTATTATTAAACTCATTCCAATAGTCTCTATCCTTTTAGGATATGACCACACTAGGTCAAACTAGTGCAGTCTTGTCTTCCACACATGAATGATACTTTTTTTATTTAGACTTTTCACTTAATTTATCATTACATTTTAGCAATTCCATTTAGTATAAATATTCAAGACATTATTATATATAGGCACATCAAGTATTATCCAAGAACATATAGTAATCCTTCATTAATTATATTATGCATTGAGTAATAGAGCATAATTTCTTCCAATTCTAGCTCTAAAGCATTCTTATAGACATATGCCAAGTCTAAATATATTTTATTGTAGGGTAAGGGAAGTTATTATAAAACAATAAAAGCAATATATCTAGTTGCATTCATATAGGAAAAATATGTCATTCACACACTCACTCTAGAATTAAGAACTATAATGGCATGAGTCCCTTGTAGTTTAGGTAGGCACTAGTCATATTGCATTCTATTTTATAAGGGTAACTCAGTTATTCCCATAATCTTATTTACCCATATTTCCATTTTATCTCTATTATAATTATTGTGTATAAAACATTATTTTATATTTTTTAGGTCTTTTAGTGGAAAATTAACACACAAAGAAAACTATTAAACCTTCGTAGAGAAGTGCATATACATAAATAAAAAATTAGTCACATAGTGAACTAATGCATGTCCATTGTAAAAACAAAGGCCATGGTGTAGTCCTATCCTCATAGTATTACCTTGGTCCAATGAAATTTTAATTACTACATTAAAATGAGACACATTTTAGTGGTCTTTTTAGGAAGTTTCCAATCACAGTACACATGCAAAACTGACATAAAATATGTTTGAGGGAGGTTTGCATATCTATTAATAAATTTAACATTTTTAGATAATTTTCAATTATTTATTTTACTTTAATATCAATATAATTCTTGTATTCAATTTCAATACTTATGATTAAGCTAACCCCACACTTGATAACTAGTGTGGATACCAGCCCCAGACACAGCAGGAGGTCTGGGTCTCCCCCTAGCTAAAGGCTATCTAGGATTCAAAAATCCCCAAAAAGAAGAAACCCCAAAGGGGGATCAAGGTCCTATATATATCTAAATAGTTGACTAGAACAACAAGGAGTACCCATATAAAAGGATTAGTTTCAAAGGAGGGCAAATAGGGTCCCATACAAAGACAAACAACAAAAGACAACAAAATGAAATAAACAAAAAACCCACATTCAACTTGCATGGGTGTCATTCTTGAACAAAACCATAAGTTTGAGTATCCTAAAAAATAAATAAGGTGCCTAAAAACATAGCTGAATAGAACACCAAGGAGAAATAAAAATGTCGAAAGAACAAGAAATATATTCTAGAGTCCAATTGTCAGAGGTACCTTCCAAGAGAGCCCAAACAAACAAAAGCCAAG
>JARHVA010001848.1:2672500-2685000 GCA_037957365.1 Torreya grandis | reverse complement strand
TCCTAATTATTCTCCTTCCATATAAATTATTTTTTGATTGTAAAACAAAACCCCCAAGAACAATTTTGAATGTATATGTTTTAAATATTCCATTTTATACACCTTTAAAGTTTCAATAAATACAACCTCCCATTTTAGTAGAAAAATAACATATAGTTCCTTACAGTATTGGTAGAAAATTGACATTTTGTTTCCCATACAAAATATTATGCGAAGAGTTTTTGTTACCAATTACAGACCATGATTTTTTTTTCTTTTTTGGAAACCCATAAAATATATATTTTTTTTTATCACATGACCATTCCTAGAGTTCAAGTCCCTATTATTCATCTATATATTCATTGGATACAAGGAAAATAAGAAGATATTTATTGACCATTTAATGTGCACTTTGGATAAAAAAACAAGTCTTATTTAGTTATAGAGTGTTGTAGCTACATTAGAAGAATAAGAATATAATTTTTACCTTGTCCAGAGAGCCTAAACACTTAAACTATGAGAATATAACCAAAGTAGTTCATTATCAATGTCATTCAAAGAGACTTACAACTAATTCCTACTCTAAGACAATACTGTTTTAAATCTCGCATGGGCTTGAATAAACTTTTTTTGGTTGAGTAAGAAAGAACGTAATTCTAATATAATATTTTAGTTATAAAAAAAGTAATTTTAAACCAATCGCAAAAAATATTTTGAAGTAAAAGATAATACATATAAAATATGAAAGAATTATAACTAGTTAACAAAAAAAAAATGTCAATGTTAAATCTATAACCAATAGGGAATTTGTTATCCTTAGAATTATATTAACTCAATTTAATATTATTTTAAAATGGATATAGTATACTAAGGACCATCCATATGCCCAATTTTACTTGGTGGGAAAATTCATGATTTTATAAAAGGGTCAATAAAGCACTCCCCTAAGTTCATTGAAATGGTAAATAACATTTAGATGAACATATTTTCGCATTTATCTATTTGTTTTGTATTTTTTATGTTCAATATGAGGATGTAAAATTTAGACTATAATTATATGGAGAAGCATAATAGGTTTATAATCTCACCTATAGTTTTATTAACAATTAGGATATGATGAATTTTTAATATAAAATTGTTCTAACTAGTTGGAATGTATATATAGTAATACAAAATTGACACAAACTAAAAATGAATTTAATTAAACCATAAGGGAGTTCATATAAAAATTCAAAAAAGTATTGAATAGAAATCCATTTTTAATGAAACCTTCAACCTCAAAAAAAAAAAAAAAAAAAAGAAAAAAAAAGGAAAAGAAAGAAAGAAAGAAAAAACCCATTTCTTCATAAATGGCCAACTACTTGAAGTTAGGTTTGTGTTGAGAAGAAATTGAGTGGCTGATTTGGAATGAGTGTAAATATTGGATATGAAATTAAAATAAGATTTTATTATGGAAAGAATATTGAAAAATGATTCTATAAAAGCAAAAGGGTAAACTTCAAATAAAAATTTGACTGATTAGTTAGTTCTAAAAAGGTTATTGATATATTCGATATAAGGAAAGAAATACCTTTGAAAGTAATAACTAAACTATATAAGGATATTTTATTTAATGAGATATGATGAACTATAAATTATATTACATAAGAGATCTAGACTTAGATATCTAAGTTAAATAAACAAGAGATCATTTATAATTGCTATATTAGGATATGAATAAATAGATGGAACTAAACCTCGAAAAAGAAGCATATATGTGATAACATCATTGGAGAGGATTATAAAGCATAAGAAAATATAATTAAATAAACCTAATTATATCTTATAATATTGTAATTAATATAATCTAGAATTACTAATCTAAAAATAAAAACTAAAGGGATGATTAAACTAAAAAGGACAAAGAATAATGGAAGGTAAATAGGGGCATAGGTTACCTAATGTATGAAATGTAAGTTTGAAAAACCTTATGGCCACACTATGTATATGTGTATAGGATATTAAGACAAGGAGATACATTCATTAAAGCTAGTAAGTATGCAAATTTTATCTATCAAATGAAAGAGATAAGGTGTAATATAGTTACCTTTAATGAAAATCTTTGAGCCTCCATCTGTCCCTTGTTCAATGGTGTTTGTAAAGATATTGTTATGGTTGTAAAGAATATAATGGTTGAATATTTATTTAAGATAAAAGTACTCCTCCTATTTCATCTAATACCCTACAAGATCATTTATTTCCCTCTAATACAAGATGTAACCAATGCCTTCTCAAAATTATACTTTAGTAGAATTTTGATTAGTTCCAATGCAAAAATATTTTTTTCTCTGTATTGGATTGAAATTGGACTTGTATTTATAGTTGTGAGTGATCATGGCCCTTCCCAAAGTCTTAGATGATAACATTGGACATATTTGATTTAGCTAAAAATATGATTGTTTAACTTTGAGTTAGGTCGACCATGATGGATTTAGTTTTAAAGCATATGCCATAAGTTAGTTTTGAAATGTGAGGGAATCAAGTAATAAAATATTAAGTTAGGTTAAAATAAACATAAAATATGGGTCTTAGTCTAGTTATGGTTTATAAGGAGGAATATTTCTTGTGCAATAAGGTATGTTGGAACTATAGTGGATAGTGATATTATAGGTAAAACAATAATATCTCTCATGAAGCACCAATGATTTCCCACCCCTTCTAGTGCTCCATTTAAGACATGTACTTAGAGAGATTGAAATTTGATAGGTTTTTGCAAATTATAAATATCAATTTGATGATAAATTTTTAAATTATTATTATGTATACATATTACCCAATTAAATCTCATCACATGTTAGTAGAGTGTAACATGAGATGGTGGTTTGAGAAAATAATATCAACACATTAACTAAACTAGATAAAATAGATCTACTAAAAGGAATGTTATATGTGAATTAACTAAAAGTATCATAGACATATCTTAAGTGACCTTTATCACTTACTTGTTGCATGTTGTATTTATAGTTTTTATCATGGAGGGTATAGTAGCTACATGGGATAAACCCTATGGATAGAAGGATATAGAGCAAAAAAACAATCATAGAAAAAAAAAAAAAACTTTCATGTCAAATTTATGTACTTATAGAACTACCATGTCAATATGATAAAGGCTATGTTAGGACCAAAAGACCAATAATAGAGAAAAATCAAAGCCTGAAACATAACTAAGGTAATCTAAGAAAGACAATTTAATAATCAAGAGAAAATATCACAAAAAATCAAAGATGCAACTTCTATTCTAATTATGGATGAACTCAAAACAAAGCTCTAACTATTTTAAGAAATTTGATAACTTCTATTGATTGAGATTTCAAGAAACTATTATTTATAGGTGATTGTCTCTTGATTATACTCATTATTAAAATGAGAAGATCTGATCAATGGTAAGTCAATCCAATCATTCAAGGTATCCCCATTTTCATTCCTTTTTATGATGACATTTATTTCTGTCAAAAAAATCATGAGAAAAACACTCTGTCAGATTTCATGTATAACTTTCAATCTCTTCACCTTAATTGTAATGAATATTTGTACTCAAAAGGTCCCATTCCTAGGGAATAATATAGACAATTGATTAAAAAATCCTTGATCCATTAACAACTTCCATTTTATTTAATCTATCTTCAAGGGATTTAATGGTCTTAATTTTGGATTCTGTACAATAGTGTTAATGCTTCATGGACAAAGTCATTTATGACCAAGGATTTTTGTGTTAGATTATTCATGCTTCTTGGGATTATTTCCAAGGTTTTGCTTCCCTTAACACTCATTAATTGATCTAGAATGTGTAGCTTTTATACTTCATTTCTTTGGTCTTTTTTTCTTGTATTTGGGTTGATGCCTTTATGGCTACTTGGTTTTATTGATTTTTTCCTCTTTCCTTTAGTTATCTTAGAGGATTCTATTATCTCCCTTTGTTTGATACATGAGTGGCACCCTTTTATGGAATCTTATTAACAATTTTAGTAGTCTTGTTTCACCAATAAGAAATTATATAAGAGGAAAATAATTTTAATGGACAAGAGAAATAATAGATAGTTTTACATTGTTGAATAATAAAATTATAAAAAAGCTTATTTTAGAAATAATAAATTTTAGAAAATTGTTTGATGTTGATTTTTAATCTTCATTTATTATAATTAGTGTTGTGTCTAGTCAATAAGGGAAACCAATAACATATTTCAATGAGAAATTGAATGAGATAAGAACAAAGTATTCTACATATGATGTTGAATTTTATGTCATTGTACAAGCAGTAAGACATTAGAGGCATTACATGGGGCCTAAGGATTTTATCCTATTTTTTAATCATGAGGCTTTGAAGTGAGTGAAAACTCAAAATAAGTTAAATAGTAGGCATCCAAAGTGGGTTTATTTATTTTAGGGTCATACTTATCTATTGAATCATGAATAAGGAAAAGAAAATTGTGTAGTTGATGCATTGAATAGGTAAGTGGGATTGTTAACTACAATGGTGAGTTAAGTAGTTATACTTTAATTTAATAAGGAAGTATATGACACTGATCTATTTTAGAAAGATACTTGAGCAATACATGAATACATTGATGGGTGACATAATTAATGTTTATGACAAGTATTTTATGAAGAATGGTTATCTCTTCAAAGGTAAACAATTATGTATTCAAATAGGGTCTCTAAGGTATAATATTATAATAGAATTGCACAATGTTGGTTTGAATTAACATTTTGGTAAAATAAAGAAAATAGATTTGTTGGAGGAGAAGTATTTTTAGCCAGAGATGAAAAGAGATGTGACAAGATATATTTTAAGGTGTAGAAAATGTTATGTGGTAAAAAGGACATGCATAGATTACAATGTTGTGTGTGTGTGGATTTTAATTTGTAATTACCCAACAAACATAGAGGTAATTATTCAATTTTTGTTATTGTAGATAGGTTTTCTAAGATGGTTCATTTTATTGCATGTAAGAAAACCAATGATATCCATAGAATTATAGAATTTTTTTTAAGGACATTGTGATATTAAATTTTAGAAGTCCAAACATGTTTTAAAATACTATACCATTTATTTGTTGGCAATCTCAAAAAATTCCATTGGGATTTGAACTCATTTAGATATACAAATGTGAAATAGTAACATGCATGTTTTTTTGAAAAATACTATGCATAGAATTTATCCAAAGAGAAAATAATGAGTCTATTAATCCCAATAATCTACCTAATTAAAAAAACATCTTCTCTAGATCAAATAAAAAATAGGATCAAGAACATGTTATTCAAGAAAATGATATTCATTAAAATTCAGCACAAGACTAGGACGAGCAAGAAAAAAATGCAAGAAAACAATCAGAAAATTAAGATGTGTGTTTTTTAGAAAAATACTAGGTGGGTGGACATTCTCCAAACAATAAACAATGATTCTATTAATCCCTATTTTTTTTTTATTACCAAAATATCTTCCCTAAAGCAAAGAAGAAAGAGGAGCAAGAAAAGGTTATTCAAGAAAATCTAGTGAATGGTTAAGATGGGAAGGAACAAGATGAAAAAAAACAATGAGAAAAAGAAAAGGATGGGAAGGAAAAGAGAGAAAAATTGTCATGAGTGAAGTAGGATCCAAAGAAATAAGAGGAGGAGGCTCTAGAGAACGAAGAGCAGAAACATGAAAAAGAGATAATAAAGGAGGGTAAAGTAGACATAAAAATATCACAAAGAGAGTAGATGATGCAAGGGACAAATAAATGTAGCCAATGCTGGATAAGACTTATTTTATTAAAAAAAGCATAAGGATGTAAAGAAAAACTAGTTCAGAAAGATCAAGGAATAGTCTCCACATATATGGGATTGGATAATCACAATTGAATCGAACACAATCACCATCATAATTATCTCTGACCATTCTCTATGAAAAAATGTTTATTTGTCAATGTTTGAAGCCACCCAAAATTACACTAAAGTAATCAAGATAATTGGTGATTAGATAAGGATGCGAGGAACAACTAGTGCTAAAAAGATATAGGCACAATCACCACATATCAAGGATTGGATAATCAGAATTGAATCCAACACAACCACCATGAAGCTATCTCTCACCATTCTCTATGGAAAAGTGTTTGTTTGTCAATATTTGAAGCCACCCAAAATTACACTAGTTAAATCAATGAAAATAATTGGTGATTAGGTAATGTCTGCTCAACTCTAACCAAACTATTGCCAAGTTAGCGCTTCAATAAGACGCTAGAAAAAATTAAAATAGAAATGTAATAACAAAATAGAATATTCCCATTTATTACTAAGTAGATAATATCATAGTGTAACTATTATATCAAAAGACACACTATTCATCGAAGATTATGAGAATATAAATGCAACATTAATAATTAATATTGTATTTTCGACATAAATCATAATATAATTTTTTTTATTTATAAAATTTATTAAAATGAAAACACAAAATTATTTTATTAAAATTCCAAGTTTACAAAATTCAATTTTATATTTATATAATGTTATAACAAATTTTATATATATATATATAATTTTTCTTAAATTTCATTTTAGAAATTTTAATTTAATTTTAACCCAAAGTTCCTTTATTGATTTTCCCTTTACCAAGTTACTTGGAAAATCCATTTTTATAATTCGTTATTTATCTCAATCTATGGTACCCATCCCATAACCGTGGGCTAGAGAGAACTTACCTAACTCATTAATTAAACTTATTATCTCCTCCATTAAATGGGTTGATGTCACATGTCCATATGAACAAATACAAAAATGTTACCCATTTTTACCTTTCTCACTTTTGTTGATTATTATTACTAAGTTTTTGGTTTTGTTAAATTTATTTAGAGATCAAATTTGTTGTCATTTTTATAGTGTTATTTTTTTAATAAGTAAATTGACTTCATGAACAAGTCAACAACCTTTAAATTCTTTTTGTCTTAATCGATGACTATTAAATGTCTCGAGAAATGAAAATGATATATTTTAAGAGTGATAATTATAATTAATAAAATTAATTAAATACATGAAATTATATTCGTTCGAATTAAATAATTAGATATTGCTTCTATGAAAAGACGACACTAAAAACTATAGTTAAAAAAAATCAAAAGAAAACTGAACTAGTAATCTGAGGTTTATTTTTAGCGATGGTGGCTAGTGAAACACAAATAGTTTTAGGAAAGGAACTAAGATACACATTTTATATCTGAGGGATGTGCAATTAGTTGAATTAGAATGAATAATATTATTTTTTCGAGGATACTAGGGAGCCGAGTGATGCAATGGATAATATCGTTGATGGGAAAGAAGAAAGTTGAATGATTTAAAGCTAAACCTACACAGAGTTTAAGCTATAGAAAATATCTTCCCATGTTCAATTGTTGTTGATAGTGCTGTAAGTGGGAAGGTAATCACCGATGTCTCTCATTCAACCATCTGAAAAATATTGACGATGAATGTACACATAAAAAAGCACCAGACTTTTGAGTGTGCTCGGGGTGATGTCAGAGAGCGGTTTTATCTTTATCAGGCACATGAAAACAAATAAACTCAGGATTCTGAACATCTTATCATAGCTTCATTAAAGGTGTACCATTGACTATTGAAAAGATATGGACTATAGATGAGCCAAGATTGTAGAAGAAGTGGTTGGAAAGCTTGTACGATTGAGCATTCCAGGGCTCTTAACATGATCTGAGTGCGATTTTTGTACTCATGCGCATAGGTTCTCCATCACTGATTTCAAAAGCTTTTCAAATGGGATTAAAAATGCATTTATATTTCTCATCAATTTCCCCTTAATATTTTAATGTTTTTCACGCGTCAATTACTTTAAATATAAGTACATGCAACCAAAATAATGACATTTGGTTGTTGGGTGATTGGAAAAAAAAGGGATTTAGAATGGACCTCCATTTAATGTTGAATAGAGCAATCATAATATTTAAGTAGTTGTTTATTATAATGTTTTGCAACAGTTGTGTATGATAGAATTTATAATAATTTGCTACCATTCCCTGATATTTTTCAGCATTCAAAGTTGAGAGTGTTGGTAGACATGGACTCCAAGTCAACAACTTATTAAATCTCCTCTTCCACATTATTATTGGATTGGTCCAAGATCTTTGAACATCATAGATTACATGAGAACTCTAAGATAGGCGAGAGCAAGAATGCAAAGGAAAAGTGAGTTTCGTTAATGTCCATTTGCTAATTGATTAACCAAAAAGTACAATGGACATACATTATATAATGAGAAATTTGGTCACCATAAAGGTAACAACTCAACTCATAATTAGAAAAAAATTAAGTGTGTGTTCATTTAACGACCTTAAAAATATAAATAAGTTGAATAACAATTGTATAGCCAAACCAAAAGTGGGAAAAAAACCCACACTAACACCCTCTTGAAGTGAGCTTAGGTGGGTAGAATAATTGAGTTCTGACAACAAGACCTGATAAAATACCCAAGCACAATGCAACTCCCATAAAGTGGAGAAAATGAGAAAATGCATAGGACACAAATCCTCTCCTAAAAGAGAGCAAAGTGAGAGAAAGTGCATACTTTAAAGGTGCTAGGCACAACCAAAAATGTGTCCACAAGTAAGAGCAAACAATCACATAGAGAGGAAAATTAAGATATCTCCATAGAAGATGTCGAAGCTGACTACAGTAGAACTCATAAAATTTTAAATGTCACTGACAAGATCCTTTGCTTGAAGACCAAAGAATCACCATTCACATCGAACAATGTTTCTTCCTTTGCTAAAGGAAGAGCATGAATAGTGTATTGGAAGTTTGCCATTTCCATAATGGAAGATGAAGGAAGCAACAGTACAAATAACTTGAAGTAGGGTCCAATATAAAATTGTGGCATAGGTCTGGTAAGATCATTCATAAGAACTAAACGTAATTCCACTTAACTGAATGTAGAATAAGAAGGTACAATGAAAACTGGATCACCCTAAAATAGTGAATGGGTCTACCAAGTGTCTAATAAAACTCCAACTAAGGAAATGTACTCCCTGTGCATAGTAAGAGGGTCAAATGCTCTATTGATTGATGGTGTATTAAAAATAATGGCTAAAATAGACTGTAGAATGCCTTGTACCTATGAAATGGACTACCTAATGTATGATGAGTCTTGTATTAGTATACCTACATCTTGTAATGTCTAAAGTGGATGAAAGGTAGGTGGATCAATAAAAAACTCCTCAATATATAGAAGGTGACAAAGAGAAGATGGAGGTGTGTCCACATTACTATTATAATTATATGTGATAGAAGAAGAGTCCTCAGTCTCATAAATGTGCTTAGACTGAAGAGTGTCATAATGTACAAGTGAGTATGATAAAGAAAAAGGGCATGGAATAGTCATAGAAAGAATGTCCATTGGAAGTGGAGAGTAAAGATCAATGACCCTCAAAGCAAATGAAGAGACTGCAAATGAATTAAATATATCTATATAATAAATATCCATATGAAGAAAAGAGTCATAAATGATCTCATGAGGTGTACTCTCACTATAAACATTAGAGTCATTTGATGTACCAATACATGATGGATCTAGATAATTAACATCATACACATTAATGAAAATATAATCTATAATGCGATAGTCAAGGACTTGGATAATCTTGTCCTAAAATGGTAGCTTGATAGAAAAAAGATTAATATTTATCATGGATGTGTCATCAAAAGAAATAGGTTTAGGAGGAGAGATTACAATAGTATCTAAAGATGGAAAATGAAGCAAAGGAGGAGGTGTGATGTAAATCTTAGTAGAGTCTCTAAAAATAAACTAAAATATGTTCCAAATAGTGCTAGTGAACATGGTGATGTATATCCCATGAAATTCACAAACACAAAGTACCATGAACCTTGTCACAAGTATTTTCCCACCTAATGTATTTTTCAAGACTAGTGAAAGCATAAATCTGTGCATATAAGAATGAAATATGATTGTTTCCTTTTTGTGAACAAGTGTTCCATAGAAGCACAACAAGAAGCATAGTTGGTCTTATTAAGAAAAATCATTGGTGAAGAATCAACTCTCCTCATTATAGAAGTTCATAATTGATAAAACAACTGCAATGAACCCTAGTTACAAGAATAATGCATTCTCATAAAGAGGACATTGAGAAAAATCAAGAATGCATCCAAATGAGTATTAAGTGTAGGAATCAATAAAATACAAAAAAGTGAATGTGTAGAAGAGACACTAAATAATGCACAACACCACACATAACCCTCTTACAACACCCTTAATTTTTAATTTCAAAAATGCTCACATATATGTTAGGCATAGTCGAGAATGCATCCTGAGAAAATTATGAATAAGTATGAAAGACCTAGAGCAATGTCAGACTCAGTCGATAATGTATCAAAGAGTGTCTAATAGTTGTAAAATATACGTGGTTTTATATGGGACAATTTTTTTAATAATACATACAATATAAAAAAATCATTTTTGAATAATATGGCACTCAAATATAAGTTACTAATCAAAAGTTATCCAAGTTTGATAATCTACATGCATAAAGCATTTGGTGCAGAATAGTAGTGGATTTTTTTATCAACTTAACCAAAGGAATTTTTTTATCAATTAAATTTAAAAATAAAAACCTAAGCCTCTCTTGAACAAAAGTTAAGCATTTTTGTGTTGGAAGTGACTAAGGGCTAAGGTCTAAGCTGAGAGTTTGTCTCATATGACCATAATATATTACCATGGGGCTAAGGATTATTGTGGGTGTTCCCCCCCCTTCCATTTTTGATTGATTTGATTTATGTGGGAGTGATATTATCTAAAAAATACAAAAATTTCAAATTCAATAGTGTCACAAAACATGGTGTTAAATTTGATAGTTACACACACACCACATAGTGTAGATGATGGTTGGTGGAGTTCTAGGTGTGGTTTTATAGGTTGTAGAGATGGATAGGCCTACTATCAAGGTCGGTATAACCTAATAGTGGTGGCAACATGAAATAAAAACTTGATAAGAGTGTGTGCATAGAGGTAAAACTTGATTGAGGTACCAACATAGTCATTAAAACCTAATAGAGGTGTTGACATGGTTAGTGGAACCTGACATAAGTATTGGTACAGTTGAAGGAACTCGATAGAAGTGATAGCATGATTGTTTTAAATTTATGGATGTGAATATAGGGAGAGTCAAAATTTGATGGACATGTAGATAGGTGGTTCAGAACATGAGATGTGGTTGAGTAAGGGTGAAAACCTACCAAATTACAAAAATTACCTGTTAGGTTAAGAAAATCTACTGAAGTTGGAAAATACAGAGATATGAAAGTTTTGTGAAACCTCTATAAAATATAGAAAGAATGCATTTTTAAACTCATAAAACCTATAAAATACCATAAATATTGTGTTCAATTGAGACCACTTTAGTATGAGAATATGTCAAATGTTAGAAAATGACTGAAAACCCTCAAAAAATGGCCTAAAATCACTCTAATAGATCTAGGTCAAGTGTACAATAAATCTTAGGTTTTTGACACCTTTTAGATCTGATGGCATTATCTATCTTGTTATAGGATAATATGGATGTATAGTTTGCATAGATTTTCATGAAATACTACCAAACCTATGAAAACTAAAAAAAACAAGAAAGCTACCATGAATGCATGCATGTAAAATCTATAACCAAGGATTTTGAAATTATAAAATGGTCATCAAATTAGAACTCTAATACCCTGTCAAATAGATATAGGATCTTTGAATGTCACAAATTGCATGAAAATATTAGGATAGGGGAGAGCAAGAATGCAGAGCAAAATTGATCTTTATTAATGTTCATTTACAAAAAAGTATAAATGAGGTAAATTATAATGAGATATTAGGTCACCATAAATGTAACAACTCAAGTCAAAATTATAAATCACATTAAGTGTGTGTTCTTCTAATTACCTTAATAACACTAAACAAGCTAACTAAAAACTGTGTAGGTAAAACCAAAAGTAAGAAAAATCCTACACTAATACTCACCTCATGCCTCAACCACCACCAATTTATATTAATTTATTTTAAATATTATTGTTGTAATATGTATTCAAACTACGTAATGTAGTTAATGTTTTTCTCTCCTTATAATTACATCTAGAATCTTCTAAGTGAAGCTATTTGATATTGTGTTTTATAATTTTTTTTTGATATACATTATTTTTTAAATGCAGTTGAATGTTATGTTGATGAAAAATTAAGATCTACCAAATTTACACTCTGGTTGTGTTGTAATTGAGCATAAAAGCTTATTATTATAATAAAAAAATTCAAGGTTACATGTTTATTCTTAGATCCATTCGAATGGTGTCTATAATAAATGATTTGTTATTGTTTTTTGTAACATTCATATTCATATTCAATTTTTATTTTTATATTTATTGAATAATATAAGGTGGTTCACAACAATCTATCCCCCTTCAAATTTGGTATCGAAGCTTGATCAATGTTTTGGGACGTTTAGATCAGATCT
>JARHVA010001848.1:2602500-2667500 GCA_037957365.1 Torreya grandis | reverse complement strand
GATTTTTTAAAAACACTTAGGAAATTATAAAAAAGATATTTTCATAGCTTCTAATGAATCTACATTCTCAAGAAAAAATTGAAGGATTGTAATTACACCTTTCTAGCATTTATCCCTAAGAAATGTAATGAGGACTATCTAAATAATTTGAAACCTGTGTCCCTATTCAAAACCATCTACAAGATTATCTTAAAAGACTTTGATAATCATCTAAAAATCCTCCTTCATATTCTTATTTCAAAAAAAATGGAGGTTTTGTCTAAAATACACAAATCTTAGATGGAGTGATTGTTTTGCATAAGCTATTTCACTTAGTTATACTAAATAAGGAAGTGACAATGATAATCAAACATGATATCAATTTTTTTTTATGATAGGGTTAACTAGAGCTTTATTTTCAAAATATTTTGGAAAGTTTTGGTACTAAGAATCTTGGTCTGATTAGATCATGTATTTTATTTCTAATCTTATTTTTTAATTATCTTATCTCTCCCCACCTATTCATCATCATGGTAAAATCCATATGTAGATCATTCTCTAATAAAATATCATCAAATTTCATTAGTGGATTCAATATTACAATGAATGTAAACTTATATCATGTTTAGTTTGTTGATGATAAAATTCTAGAAAACTTTTCTTGTATTCATGAAGCTAGAATGTTGAATAAATTTTATATTGGTATAAACCTACTTTATTCTTTTTAAATCTATCATTTTATTTCTCCACTCTTCACCCCACAAAGAAGATAAGATTGAGGAATTTTCTAGTTTTTCCTTATGTTGTCTTCCTAGTAAACACTTGGGGATCCCACTCATTGATGGGCAGTCAAAAAAATAATTTTGGGAAAATGTTGACCACAAAATTCTAGAATAAATTGGCTGCTTGGAAAGGAAATGTTTCTCTTGGGAAATAAAAAACTAATTAATTCAAGATGTTATCCAAGTAATTCTAGTATATATGTTGTTAGTCTCAAAAGCTCATGTTAGTGTCATATCTATTTTAAATAACATTATGCATTTTTTTGTGGAATGGTCATTCTGAGTATAAGAAATTTGATTTAATGAAATGGGAAGAGGTATACTTGCTTAAATCAATATGTTGGCTTCAAACAAGAAATTTATTGAAGATGAATGTAGCTATGGGAGTAAAAATTATATGAAGATTCTATCAAGACAAAAGTAAAAATTTAAGAATATTCCTTCAAATAAAGTAACTTGATAATGTATTAAAATCATCCCATTTGTAATAACATTGTTGTAGAAAAGTAGGTATTTTTGTCATAGGCCTAGTTAGAGGCTTACCTAGCTATCTAGGTCAGATTTAGGCTTGTTCCAATGGGGCATAGGCCTTAAAAAATCCTATGGCACTCAACATTTGAAACTTGAATATGCTAGAATCACTTCATATAAGGTGAAAGCCTTATGTTCTCACCTAAAGTGCACTGGAGAAAGAATCACGGTCTATGTTGGGCTATTTAGGCCATGGCACAACTTTATGCTGCAAGTATTTGGTTGGTGTAATGGCAATGTTGAATTCACTAGCACAAGCCATATTAGGGTGAGGTGAAATAGGTATTTATGAGGTGTAGGTATTCATGATTTATTTTTATGGCTTCATGGGCACAAGCATTTTGTAACCTTGGCTTAACAATGTTCAAGCGATTGAGACATCATCGAGTATCTAGTTGAAGGACTTAGGTGTAAGTTTGTACTTAGGCATGAGTGTCATTATGAGGTATAAAATATTACCCATATTTAGAGCATTTATTATATTAGGCATGAGATTCCTCATGAGCTACAAGAACACCATAAATAGGTTAAGTTAGATGCTTGCAAGAGCTGAACATACATTCTATAAACTTAAACATTCAATCCATTAAACATTGTACAAAGCTATCATCATTAATAAAGTTACCCAAAAATACCTTTATATTACTAATAAATGAGAAAATGTTCATCTTATGCTACTAAAGGCCCAGGGGTTCATAAGTGAGCTTGGGCATTACAATGTGGAGAAATAAAGGCATCCCAAATGAACTATAGGTCTAATATCAAACATAACGTATATAACCAATCTACCAATGATTTGATGCTCTAATATTCTCTTCCTTTTCTAAATATAATTATTTTAATTTTAAAGAGATTCAGAGTACCTTAGTGTCATAGGTAATGGTGCATGCCAATTGTTGATATGGTACTAGAGGTACCCACTAATCTAGCTCCACTATGCCTCCTTAAATGATCCATTTTTATCCTATGTACCTAATTCCTAATGAAAATTTATCCAAAACAAGGGTAGTTATTTACCTTCTAGTTGGTGCTAAAAGAAGACAAAATAACTATCATGACAAGTGATTGCCTTACACCTAAGTGTTTGCTATGTCAGCATGGATCCTATATATATATGGATTTAGCGCCCAATATCACCCCATAAAAAAAATTTAGTCAGTCTTCATACTAATATTTCAGTGCTTTAGGTGCTCAAAACTTAGGTTCACACTCCTTTAGTTTTGCCTTGAAGTCCTCAAAACCCTAAATTATTATCTTGATTTCTTCTATAATATTGCCTATTTCTATGGAGATGGTGTTAAGGGTTAGCACCTCAATTTTATCCAAATCTTTATAAAAGATATCTAACCTTTCCTTTACCTTGGTTACTCCTCTATTAAGGATCTCTCCTTACTCTTATATATTTGTTTGTAATCCATAAATGATTTCTTCTAGGTCCTTCTCATGCGTCTTGATTTGGGTGCTCAAAGTGTTGACCCATGACATTATCTAAGTACACTTGGTCCTAATCATAGTGTGTGCTTGTGATATCAATACATTATTCTTCCCTTTTGCCTTCTTAAGGTGCACATAAATGATTGACACCTAGGTAGAGAATTTGTAAAATATTACATTATCCACTTCTATAGCCTCTCCCAGCTTCGTGAAGAGGTCTTCCACTTCTTCAAATTTTGCAGTGATCACTTGCTTGATAATAGTGCAAGGGTCCTCTTATTATTCTAGTAGTGATTTCACCTTCAATATTGGGAGCATTTTCTCCACTAGTACACATATCTTATCAACCTCTAAAAAATATGAAGTATTGATGCCATCCAAGAAGGATGGCTCAACCTCTTTCACATGTTTGGATAATTGCTAGAACTTGAATCTTATGGCCTTTTTTTTTTCTTCCACAATTCTTGGTGTGTCAATGTCATGGTAGATTTGTGCAGCATATACTCCATCATGTAATAATCATCATCCATAAACCCCTTCTACACCTTCTCTCATAGTCTCAAATCAACTTCCTCTTCTTGGATGGCTAGTTCCATCTTCTTTGACTCTTATTCACTTGATTTAGTGCCTTCTTCAGTGATTTCCCCTGATGTGTCTTATTTATCTAGCAAGGGTTCTTCTTCAAACTTTTCCTCTTAATTCATTTCTTAATCTCTTTCTATGGTAGATTCATTGTCTTAAGTTTGATGGGATTAAATTGCACTCTTTATTTACTTATATAAGGTAATAGTATCACCTTCTTTGTCTCCAATCACCCCTTCACTACTTGGGCATGCCTGTGGTATAGCTTCCTCTACTATGATTATGGAGGAATTAGGTGAATTTAATTCTTTTTCCTTCATGGGTTTTATGCTTTCAACAACACTATGTTCTTCTTTTTCTCTCCTAGCCTTTTCCTTTTTGGATTCCCTTTTTTGGTACAATTATAGTGCCACTTCTATATGGTCCTTACTGAGGCCCATTTCGATCTATTAACACCCCTTCTCCTCCTTAGTTTGTGGAGGTTACATAATGGGTTTTGAGGTTGGAGGACTTTATGGTTATTTTTCTTTCCCAACCATGGATGTCATTCCACCTTGGAAAGCCTCATCAATTTCTTTAGTTATAGTCTCTTCCTTTGTTTCTTCTTGGATGATATATACTTTCATCCCTTTGTATTCTTTCTCTTCGTATGCCCTTTGTGCTTCTTGGATGATATATACTTTCATGGGAATCAACACTGGCCCCTTGAATTTCTTCTTTCATTCTCCCTTGGAATGGGGTAAAAATTTCCTAGCATGAAGACCACATGCTTCTTCTTTGGCACTGAGGAGGTAGTTTCATCTTTGGAGGTGATCTTCAATCAGAAGCACTCTTATATTTCCTCTATGGTTTATCCCCACTTATTCTGATAGGAATTGCTTGGTGCTACTAGTGTCAACTCTCCTTCTTCACCAACCTAAAAGGGGAGGTCATCATATTTGTCTGTGCATGCACCCTTCTTCTTTGGCTTCATCTCATAGAAGATCCTATGGATGTGCCCAAATATGACTTCTATTTCAATGGGATAGATCTTAGTAGCATCTAAATCATCCTCTTTATCTTTGGTTTATTTTCCCCATGGGTACATGTATTTACTATCTCAACTTTCATATTTATGCATCTATGTTCTTTATCGAGATATCTACTTATTGCATGTTGGGGATTCTTCATAGCTAAAGTACCCAGCTAAAAATGCATAAGGTAGTTTTAGTGAACCAGAGTGATTCCTATCTATGAATTATAATTGAATGATGTTGAAGTGTTTTATAATAGTGAAAGTTACCATTCTAAATTGACTCTGGGGTAGTTTCTCTAAGATTCACCATTCTTCTCCAAATGCTTCAATATATCAATTATAATATTTGATTACTTAAGATTTATACATTGAGGTGAATGTAGTAGGGAAAGTGTAGTTCTGGTATTTTAGCACCAAGGAGTTGTTATGCATTGAAAAGACCCATATGTCATCCTCATCACCATTAGGCATGCCAATCTCCTCCATTACAATTAATATTAGCATGGAACCCCATCAGAATGTCTCATGTATGATATGACATTCAAGCACATTCTTTATTATGTCCTCTATGATGAATTTTTTGATGTTTAATTTCACCCCTCCACCATGTTTTATATGATCAATAGGTAGGTCATTGTTACATCCATCCACTAGTCAGTTGGGTATAGTTTTAAAGTCACCAAGTGCATAAATTCCCTGATCTCAAGATCATTGATGTCCTTGATCAAAACACAAAACATCATTTTTAGTAACCTAGGATATTCTTGACCCTTTCAACTTTAGCATCATGTTCCATCATCTATTAGATGTCTACATTAGAGCTTGGGAGTTTGGTGATTTGATTGATGAGGTTTACAGACAACCTCATGCCCTTACTTATAAAGTAGAATCTATCCCTGTGGATGTGTGAGAGGAAGAAATATAAAGTTTCATCTAGTTTTTAAAAACTCAACAACTTATAGAGTTACATCACATTGATGGCCACCAATTTGTAACAAATATAGACATCAAATAGTGTTTCACCTTCTAGAGTATTTTACCCTATATTTACCACCTAGTCTTGTGCTTGGTCATTCACATTACTAGAGGTTCAGTTTTTTTACTCTTTTAAGTGGAAGTTATGCATGAATGATACCTAGTTTTATCCCATCAACACTTATTCAAGAAATTCCATGTACCAATAGAACATATTTTCTATCACCCCTAGATCAACTTAGGTGACACTTATCACTTCTACTAGTAATGCTTCTATTTTTACAATGATAGCTTCTAATGCTAGTTTCACTCTCTTGGCATATTTTCTTGCATGTTTTGGGCCTAATATCATCAATAATTTCCATTTTTTATATCTACTTGTATTAACATGTGGTTTATTTATCTTTCCAAATCCTTCAGTCTTAGTTGGTGTTTCAAATAGTCACGAGGTCTATGATATCATGTTCAACTTTTGAGATTCATGTGTTGTAAATGGCACCCTTGGTGTCACTTTAGTTTTTAGCCACTTGGTTTTCACCCAATTCATGCCCCAAGAACACAATTTATTTCTCTACATTGTCATTCACTTGTGATATATTAGGGTGTTTGGGGTGTCACTGTAGTAGGGTCTCCTTGGTTTGGCTCTCTGGTTCACTGGTTTTATTTTTGTTATCTACTCCAAGTTTAAATTAACATAAGGTTTATAATTAGATTCCATTAACTATTCTTTGTTTTATACATATATTCCCATCTACCACATTAATTATGGTTTATTAATGGTATGGCAGTGCCTAAACTCCTTGGGATTTGGTATGCTTTCCAAAATCAACAGAAATCTTCTATTACAAGTATATTCAATGTAGATCTCTATGCCTCCACCACCACCTCATTATTTTATTCTATTAATGTTTAAGTGATGTGACATGTAGTCTAAATAGTCAATTCCCACCATGCTTTTCATGGATTCCATGATGTCCTAATGATCTTCTCCTATGTCTTATTCACTTGGTATGAGCTTTGCCTTTAATATGGTAAGCTAGGTGTAACACCTCATGTGTACATGATTGAGCCTCCTCAATCCAATATCCCTTTTATATTTCACTTCTATTTCAAGTGCACTTACTTATCTTATTTGATTTTACTATGATTTCATTTTCTTGCCGTGAAATTTCCTTCCCCATATAAATCCCTTGTGTTTGCCCTCTAATGTGGCATTATCATTTGATATTTTGTGCATGATCACATTTTGAAACTTCACTCTATCTCTTGTGCATTTTTACATTATGCACCTCTATTCATTCACATTTGATCTAATTTTAATGAGTTTCATGCACCTAGAAATTTAGGTGTCTAGTGGTAGATGCTTAAGAAGTAGTCTCGATTAACTCACCTAACTGGTATTATGTTTGGAAGCACCAAAGTAGCTCTTATATGGGCCCAAAAATGACTCACTTATTGAATCTTGTGCATGTATATCTAGTGATCCATATGTCTAACTCTAGTAAAATTCACATGCCCATAACATAGGTGCCTAGCCTCAGGTGCTTGGAGAGTGACTGTGCTCGACTCACCTAGCTAGAATTATGCATGAAAATGCTAGAAATATTTTACAAGTGACCTCAGACCACTGCTTATAGAATTAAAATTTAAATTTTTTAACATGCACCAAAACTAATTTTGGTCACTCAATGAATCCAACTCATCACAAAATATATGGTGTTTGATGGTGCAATCACCACCTTATTGTTGATACAACTTTAATTGGTTGCCATTACAATGCCTAGGGAGTGATTCACCCTATAACATGTGAAACTTAAATGCACCACTATTTAGTATATTGTGGATGATGTATGGGCCCATCCACCTTATCTATAGTTTTCATGGTTGCCTACTGTACTTGGAGTCATACATAGAAACTAGTACACCTTTTGCTAGCACCTTGTGCTTGATATTCATGTCATGTCAGAGCTTTTGGTATACATTTTTCATATGTTGGATCTAATTTGCTTGGGCACACACCTCATCTAAGTGATCTAAGTCCTACAATATTGCATTTAGTAAGTGTTGGTCATCTAACCATCCAATGTGTATGATGCATAATGATGGAACCAAGATCTCCATCGATAGGATCATCTCAACACCAAACACCACCTCAAATGGTGTAGCCATGTTTAGGTGCTTGTAAGTTATGTGATATGCCCATAACACTACAGACACTCAATCATCCAAATATTCTAATCCACATCACATATATTTATGAGGAATGTCCCTAGAATGTTCTTGAATGCCTTAGCTATGGCATTTATTTGGGGGATATTAGGGTGTTATCTTGTGGTGCACCACCATTTATTATTTTAAGAGAATACACACAATTTTATTAATGAATTATGTGGCCCTTTTGCTAAAAAAATGAGTGGTTACCCATATTGGCTTATAATGTTCTCCCATATGAATGTTGTGGCTATGGTAGATGTGTAGTTTTTAGTTAGCATGACCTCGACCCACATAGTGAAATAATCAGTGGCAAATAGAACTTATCTCATGTCTACGTGTTGTGTTGTAGGGGTAATGGGTCTAATAAAGTCAATGGACCAATTATAAAATGGTTTTTAGATAAGGATGGGGATGAGAAGCATATCATCCTAGTGGTTGAGTTTCCCTATATGCTAGCATATATCACATACCTTGGCACAATCTTTCACATCTTGAAATAGACTTAGTCCCCACAACCCTGAATACAACACCTTACATATTGTTGTATATCATACACAATGACCTCCTTCTATCCCCTCATGGGAATCATCTAGGATGGATTCCTCTCATGCTCCAACACACATTGATATGGAAATTTATCTTGACCTAGTTTGTATAGTTCCCTACAAATGAGCTAAAAAGGGGTGACATGAACTATGAGCTATTTTTTTTCTAGTTCACTAGTCTTGATTTTGTTATCTACTCAAAGTTGTAATTAGCATAAGGTTTATAATTAGATTCTATCAAATTTTATTTCTTTTATACATGTATTCCCATCTACCACATTAAGTATGGTTGATTAATGGTATAGCAGTGCCTAAACTCCTCAGGATTTGGTATGCTTTGTAAAATCTACAAAAAACTTCTATTATATTTATATTAAATGTAGATATTTATACCTCCACCACCACCTCATTTTTTTATTGTAAAGTTTTTTAGTGATGTGACATGTAGTTCAAATAGTCACTTCCCACCATGCTTTGGGTGGATTCTATATTGTCCTAATGATCTTCTCTTATGCCTTGTTCACTTAGCATGATTTTTTCCTTTAATATGGTAAGCTAGGTGCAAACCTCATGTGTACATGATTTAACATCCTCAATCCAATTTCCCTTTTCTATTTCACTTCTATTTAAAGTGCACTTATTTATCTTGTTTGATTTTACTATGATTTCATTTTTTTGCCTCAGAATTTCCTTCCCCATATAAATCCCTTGTGTTTGCCCTCCAATGTGACATTATCATCTGATCCTTTTAGCATGATCACATTATGCATCTTCACTCTATCTCTTATGCATTTTTACATTATAAACCTCTCTTGTTTCACATTTGATCTAATTCTGACAAGTTTCATGCACCTAGAAATTTAGGTGTCTAGTGGTAGGTGCTTAAGAAGCAGTCTCAATCAACTCACCTGACTAGTATTACATTTGGAAGCACTAAACTAGACCTTCTATGGGCCTAAAAACTCCTCACTTATTGAATCTTGTGCATGTAGAACTAGTGATCCATATGTCTAACTCTAGTAAAATTCATGTGCCCATAACATAGGTGCCTAGCCTTAGGTGCTTGGAGAGTGATTGTGCTTGACTCACCTAGATAGAATTATGCATGAAAATGCTATAAATATTTTACTGGTGACCTCGGAGCACCGCTTATACAATTACCAAGTAAATTTTTTGACTTGCACCAAAATTTATTTCGGTCACTCAATGAATCTAACTCATGGAAAAATATATGGTGTTTGATGGTACAATCACCACCTTCTTGTCAATACAGCTTCAATTGGTTGCTAGTGAATTGCCCAGAGAGTGATTCACCTGATAACATGTGCAACTTAAATGCACTAGTCTTTAGTATATTGTAGATGATGTATGGGCCCATCCAACTTATCTATAGTTTCCTTGGTTGCTTTTTATACTTAGATTCATACATAGAATATATTGCACCTTGTTTTAGTACCTTGTGCTTGATATGCTTTTCATGTCAAAGCTTTTGGTATAATTTTTTGATATGTTGGCTCTACTTTACTTTGGCACACACCTCATCTAAGTGATATAAGTCCTCCAATATTGCATTTAGTAGATATTGGTCTTATAACCATCTAATGTGCATGATGCACAATGATGGAACCAAGACCTCCCTTGATAAGATCACCTCAGCACCAAACACTAGTTGAAATGGTGTAGCCATGTTCAAGTGCTTGTAGGTTGTGTGATATGCCCATAACACTACAGATAACCAATCCTCCCAATACTCTAACCCAAATCACATATATTTGTGAGGCATGTCCCTAGGATGTTCCTTAATGCCTTATCTATGACATTTACTTGGGGGATGTTAGGGTGTTGTCTTGTGGTGCACAACCATGTATTATTTTAGGAGAATCCACACAATTTTATTAATGAATGGTGTGCTCCTTTTTATAAACAAAGTGAGTGGTCACCCATATTAACTTATAATGTTCTCCCATATGAACATTGTGGATATGGTAGATGTGTAGTTTTTAGTTGGCATGGCCTTGACCCACATAGTTAAATAATCAGTGGCCACTAGAACTTATCTCATGTTTATATGTTGTGTTGTAGGGGTAATGGGTCTAACAAAGTCAATGGCCCAATTATCAAATGGTGTTTCGATAAGGATGGGGATGAGAAGCATATCATCTTGGTGGTTGAGTTTCCCTATATGCTGGCATATATCACATGCATTGGCATAATCTTTCAGATCTTGAAATAGACTTGGCCCCCACAAGCTGAAATACAACACAATGCATATTGTTACATCTCATACACAATGGCCTCCTTCTATCCCCTCATGGGCATCATCTATGATGGAGTCCTCTCATGCTCGAACACATATTGATATAGAGGTTTATCTCGACCTAATTTTTATAGTTCCCTACTTATAAGATAAAAATGGGTGACATGAACTACGAGCTATTTTTTTTGGTTCACTAGGTTTTATTTTATGATCTACTCAAAATTCTAATTAGCATAAGGTTTATAATTATATTCCATCAGTTATTCTTTGTTTTATACATATATTCCCATCTACCACATTAATAATGGTTGATTAATGGTATGGCAGTGCCTAAACTCCTTGGGATTTGGTATGCTTTCTAAAATATACAAACATCTTCTATTATATGTATATTAAATGTAGATTTTTATGCCTCCACCACAACCTCATTATTTTATTCTAAATTTTTTTAGTGATGTGACATGTAGTTCAAATAGTCACTTCCCACCATGCTTTGGGTGGATTCCATATTGTCCTAATGATCTTCTCTTATGCCTTGTTCACTTGGCATGACCTTTGCCTTTAATATGGTAAGTTAGGTGCAACACCTCATGTGTACGTGATTTATCCTCCTCAATCCAATTTCCATTTTCTATTTCACTTATATTTCAAGTGCACTTTTTTATCTTATTTGATTTTACTATGATTTCATTTTCTTGCCTTGAAATTCCCTTCCCCATAGAAATCCATTGTGTTGGCCCTCTAATGTTGCATTATCATCTGATATTTTGTGCATGATCATGTTGTGCATCTTCACTCTATCTCTTGTGCATTTTTACATTATGAACCTCTCTTGGTTCATATTTGATCTAATTATGATGAGTTTCATGCACCTAAAAATTTAGGTGTCTAGTTGTAGGTGCTTAAGAAGAAGTCTCGATTAACTCACCTGACTGGTATTATGTTTAGAAGTACCTAACTAGCCCTTTTATGGCCTAAAAATGCCTCACTTATTGAATCTTGTGTATGTATATCTAGTGCTCCTTATGTGTAAATCTAGTAAAATTCACATGCCCATAACTTATGTGCCTAGCATCAGGTGCTTAGAGAGTGACTGTGCTTGACTTGCCTAGATAGAATTATGCATGAAAATTCTATAAATATTTTACTGGTGACCTCAAAGTACCACTTATACAATTACCAAGTAAATTTTTTGACTTGCACCAAAATTTGTTTCGATCACTAAATGAATCCAAATCATGGTAAAATATATGGTGTTTTATCATGTAATCACCACCTTATTATCTATACAAATTCAATTGGTTGCCATTAAAATGCCTAGGGAGTGATTCACCTGATAACATGTGAAACTTAAATACACTAGTATTTAGTATATTGTGGCTGATGTATGGGCCCATCCACCTTATCTATAATTTTCTTGGGTGCCTTATATACATGGAGTCATACATGAAAACTAGTCCACCTTTTGTTAGCACCTTGTGCTTGATATGATTGTCATGTTAGAGCTTTTGGAATAAATTTTTGATATGTTGGCTCTACTTTGATTGGGCACACACCTCATCTAAGTGATCTAAGTCCTCCAATATTTCATTTAGTAACTCTCAGTCATCTAACCATCCAATGTACATGATGCACAATGATGAAACCAAGAACTCCATCGACATGATCACCTCGACACCAAACACTAGTTGAAATGGTGTAACCATGTTCAGGTGCTTATAGGTTGTGTGATATACCCATAACACTACAGAAAATCAATCATCCCAATAATCTATCACACATCACATATATTTGTGAGGCATGTCCCTAGGATGTTCATAAATACCCTAGCTATGCCATTTACTTGGGGTATGTTAGGGTGTTGTCTTGTGGTTCACCACCATTTATTATTTTAGGAGAATCCACACAATTTTATTAATGAATTATGTGCCCCTTTTGCTACAAAAAATGAGTGGTCACCCATATTGGCTTATAATTTTCTCCCATATGAACATTTTGGCTATGGTAGATGTGTAGTTTTTAGTTGGCATGGCCTCGACCCACATAGTGACATAATCAGTGGCCGCTAGAACTTATCTTATGTTTATGTGTTGTGTTGTAGGTGTGATGTGTCTAACAAAGTCAATGGCCCAATTATCAAATGGTGTTTGGATAAGAATGGGAATAAGAATCATATCATCCTAGTGGTTGAGTTTCCCTATATGCTAGCATATATCATATGCTTTGGCACAATCTTTAACATCTTGAAATAGACTTGGCCCCCACAAGCCTGAATACAACATCTTGCATATTATTGCATCTCTTACACAATGGCCTCATGCTGTCCCCTCATGGGACTCATCTAGGATGGAGTCCTCTCATGCTCCATCACACATTGATATAGAACTTTATCTCGACCTAGTTTGTATAGTTCCCTACTTATGAGATAAAAAGGGGTGATATGAACTACGAGCTATTTTTTTCTTTTATTTTCATTATTCAGGGTATAGGTTTAGATGTTATAAAGGTAGCTATCTCTACCAATACTTAGGGGCACATTGTATTTTGTATATTTTCATAGCTAACATATCATTATCAGTTGGTGTTTCTATATCATTGAACTTTATATAGGATAAATGGTGTGTGCCTAGGTTCTATTTTCAAGGCTTGATGATAATAGAGAACTAAAATTCTTGAAATAAAATGATTCATCTGAAAATGTGCCCATGAAGAATGTGATTATTCAAGAGGTAATTAAGTTCCTGATGGTCTATAAAAAAGATGAATGGGGTCACCAACAAATATTATCTATATTTTAACAGGGTGTAGACCATGGTGAGTGCCTCATGCTTAGTCATAATATAGTTATGCTATGTTTTTGTTAATTTTCTACTAGCGAAGGACATAGGATGATCATTATTTCCTTCACCAACATGCACCAATATTACACCAATCATGGAAACAAAATTATAGACATGGATGTAGAATATGGTCATTCAATTGAGAAATTATACGATATACATGCTAGCCAATCTGACTTTAGGGTCTCAAAAGCATCTTCTTACATTTCACCCCAATAGACCAGGCTATACTTATGCAAGATCTCTTCTAAAAACACCACAATACTTTCATAACTCCTTATAAATTTTTTATAATATCCACAGTGGCCAAGAAAGGCACCAACATATTTTTGTGTAGGATTCTAGTGCTTAATTATGATCACAATCTTTATTGGATCGATGAGTAAATAATTCTTATAGATGATGTGCCTGAGTAGGGTTCTAAATGGTGTTACAAAAAATCACTTCTTCAAGCTTAGGGATATCAAAATATACCTAAACATCTCAAACATTAGGTGTAATTTATCATAATGGTCCTTAACAAGGCCATACAACATCTAGTCATATATGTAAACTTGAAGGAACCTTTGGATGAAGTCTTTAAGCATGGTGATCACCACTCTAGATAACACAGTTGGTATGTTATTGACTCTAAATGGAATCATGTTATAATCAAAATAGCCCCATTCAATTGTAAAGGTAATTTTGGGCTTGTCTTCTTCCTCAATCTAGACTTGGTGGTATCTAGACAACCCATCAATGAATGTGTAGATCTTATAGCCTGCAACACCTTTCAGGATCTCACTAGTAAATGGAGTTGGGAAGGGGTCATTAATTTAGGCAACATTTAGCATTTGATAATTATTACAAACATAAATTTGACTATCTTTATTGATGCTTATCACTATTGAGATCACCCACTTAGACTCATACATAAAGTAACTGACCCCTAAAACTAGGATTGCATCAATTTCTATTTTAAATTTTGCACAAAGGTTGGGGTTCATTATGTAGGGGTGCTTCTTGACTAATATTTTAATGTCAATTGACTTTATGCTCATCTTCCCAAGAGATAGGTGGGTACCCTTCATATCGTGATATGTGCTAGGTAACAAGTATTGTAACTCCTTTAGGAGGTATATGATGTGTGTTAGTTTTGCATCAAACTAATAGGCACTCATAGTAGCCATATTTAGCTCTCCTTCTACACTAATGTCCAATTTAATGGTATTTAGTGGGGTGTAGTATGGTTCATTATTTTCCTAGTGTGAGTCCTCAATTTGTTGAGTTCCCTCTATTGTCTCTATGTGAAGATGAGTGGGATTTTATTCACTTAGAGTATTGTCATTTACTTAGCATATAAGATTTCTTTTATCAGTTAATATTTTCTAGTAGTGTTACTTTCAAGTTTCATTATCTTCTTTGATCAAGTCATTATTGAGAATTTGTTCCTCAAAGAATATCAAGATCACTAGCCCTTTTTCCCCAAACATTTCTTTCAAGCACTAACCAAGGATGGTGGTGTGCTTAAACACTCTCCTCCAAATTACTTGCAATAGATTAACCAAATCCAAGTTTTGTGATAAAAATGAGAAGGTTTGCACAAACTTCTCCTTAAGGGCATCCTAATTGGTTATTTCTAAGACATCTCATTGACCACATAACATGCTCGTGCCCATGTCTTTATAGTTATATAAAATTCATCCACCCATAAGTTCTTTGGGGAAGTCATGCCACAATCAGTCCATGTCTCTTTTCATAGGTGCACATACACCATGGCATCAGAGCTGCCAGAGTACATTGATATATCCAAGTCTTTATTGCTCTTTTGAAATCTAATATAGATGGCTAATTTTACCTCTAACCTAGTTGGCAAGTAATAATTTTGCATTCATCACAAATGCATAGTAGTAATTTTAAAAGTATACACTAGTGCACCCATTCTGTCTATTTCTTTGGTGATGCATGATTCAATAGTATTCACATAGTTTTCCACTAGGTTTCTCCCTTGAAATTTTGTGAGAACTACAAGCCTTCCCTTACATAGGTATAATACCTCCTTTCCCTTCTTCTCATGATATGAGATCAATCATTTCATAGTGCAATCAATCTGGACACAACCAATCTTCATGGGCTTCAACATCTTTATGCACACCAAATGGCATCTATGACCAGTGAGCTCATAAGCCTCTTTAATCCATTAGTTACAAGTGACATCGATGGTGTCTGAGGATGACTACCCATCCTCCTAAAAGTGCAATTCTTGACCAAAAAGGTTGAGATTCTCGATACCTTGCACCATGATGTTATATATATGGCTGATCTCATTCTCCACATCAATGCTATCCACATAGGGGGGTCTTTGGTTCCTTAAAAGGGTAATCACTACCCCTTCCTTGCCACTTTCAAATGTCATATATTTCTTCTTGAAGTGCATATCAACATTATTTATATAACACCATAGCCTCCATAAAAGCAATGGATAGTTATCTTATTCATCCATCTTGATTACCTTAATGTTACCATTGAATTTAGCACCCATAATTTCTACAATGGTGCCCTTCAATATTTTGATTGGCTACACTCAAGTCATGTTGGTCATAAAGAGTACATGGGGATAAGGTCTTAACATTGGCCTACCCATATTTTACCATGTATTCTTGGTTAGGATATTGACCTCAATCCCTATGTTAATAAGGAATTCATAGGCAAACCATCTATCGATGGTGACATTCACCATGACTTCTTGGTCATACTCTATGTTCTATGTATGTCTGACCTCCTAAACCCATTTCATGCATCGTGTGGCACATTCAATTGATTGTTGTTGTCCTGCATTTTTTAGAAATAAGTTCTTTAATAGGAGAAGCATCATTTTTGCTTGTAGGAGGTGAAATATCTCCATTATATCTTGCACTTTAGCCTCCTATCCATCCTATTTATTATGAGAGGAAGCAACTTGTGCCTCTAAGTCTCACACCAATTAGAGTTCTCCTTATAAGTTATAGATCACACTCATAGCTTACTATAGTATATATTTTTAGCACATAGGGTCTGGATAAGGTGAAACTTTAGGTTTGGGCTATGTAATGTGCTTAGTACTACTCAAAATACCATATTCTAGGCACAACTCTGATATTGGCACAACTATCAATTAAGTGGTGAATCCACTTCGAGTAGTTGCCAACATTTTGATCAACTCCATGTATGTTGGCTATAACTTTAGAGCTCATTTTTATTCTTTAAACTCAGTCCTAATAATCCTTACATATTTTTAACCCTCTCTTGGGTTATATTTTTAATGTGAATCAAGGGATTCCTTGACTAGATGTGGTCCTTGATGATAAGTACATCTTAGATATATTAGGTAGTCATGTTGATAGTGATCAATCGACCTACATTTGTAACATGATCATGATGGGAGTCTTCCTCCACCACATACTCTACCTCATCCTAGATAGCCTCTTTAGTTCTGATCAATGGCATTCTATTCACCATAACCCTCACTTCCTTGGTTCAATCTTCAAGTTTCAATCTTCTCATCCCATTCCATTGTACCTCACCTACACATCCCCTTATTCCCCATTCTATTTATCATATGTGAGAGGACTTTGGCCTTCCATCATCACTATTTTAGAGTTGTAATCCACCATCATTTTCTTGAGCTCAATACCAAGTTCATTCATAAACATGCCTCTTAGTTTACATAAGAATTTATAATTTTTTCTTCACATCATGAGTACATCAATACTATGAATTGAAGTAGATAGTTGTTCATGCCCCTTACCACCATTTATCGACGGATCTAATCTAATTGGTATCTAAGTTATCAATCCTATTTAGGCACTTTTTTTCTACTTGAGGTGATGTCCATATTTTTGACTTCTATGTGTTGCATAAGTATCCAACCATCAATACACTTAGTCTAGTAGTTTATAAAATAAAACCTTGTATAGGGCATCATACAAGTGGTTATGAACCCACTCTCTTATTTTTTATCCTCTATAAGTTAGATGACTCAAAACAAAACTATCTTCTAATCATTCCAACCAGCACTCTATGTTCATGAGGGAAAGCTAGCGCATTGTCCTTTTGCATAATTGTAGAAACAAAATTCAATGTGTCCTAGTAACATAATGAAAATATTATAGAAAAGTAGACATTCTAGTCATGGGCCTAGTCAGGTGCTTATCTAGTTGTCTTGATCAGATTTAGGCTGGTTCTAGTAGCATGTAGGCCTATACTAGTCCTATGGTACTCAAAATTTACCACTTGACTACACTAGGATCACTTCACATAATGTGTAAGGCTTATGTTCTCACTTGAAGTGTAGTGGATAAGGGATTGGGGTCTATGTTCGGGTAGTTGTGCCATGGAAAAAATCTATCCTTAAGGGATTTAGTTAGTGCAATGGAGGTGGTACGTTCATTGGTGCAAGCCATCCTAGGATGGGGAAAATGCCTATATATTAGGCTTAGGTAGTCATGAGGTAAGCATTTCAAAATATTGGCTTAATAGTATTCAAGTGCTTAAGGGGTTACTAGGTATCTAGTTAAGAGACATAAGTGTAGGTTTACACTTATACATGGGTGTCATTGTGAGGCACAGGTTCTTATCCATACTTAGAACATTTCCAATATCAGGCATGGGAGTCCTCATGAGCTAAAGGCATGACATATATTTGTTAGGTTAGATGTTTGTAAGGGCTCAACATACATTCTATAGACTTAAGCATTTTATCCATTAAACATTACACAAATCTTTCATCATTAGTGAATTTCAATAATGATACATTTATATTATTATAAAATGATAAAATGCTTATCTTGAGCTACTAAAGGCCTAAGGGCTCATAGGTGAGCTTGGGCATTATAATGGGGAGCAATAAAGGTGTCCAAACTAACTCTAGGTTTAATATCAAACATAGATTCTGGAACCAATTTTTAGGGCTTCGTTAAGCCAATCTTCTCCTCCTTCACTAACTAGACTCAGCTTATTTTTATAGAGCTTCATATCACCTTTGTGTCATGGGAAACGGAGCACACTAATTATTGATTTGGTGTTAGAGGTATTGACTCCATAGTGTCCACTATGCTACCTTTAATTATACGTCATTATCCCATGTGCCCACTTCCCAATGATGATTGATCGAGAAAGGGGGTAGCTATCCACCTTCTAGTTGGTGACACAAGAATATAAAACAACAATCATGATAAGTGTTTACCTCATTCCCAAGTGTTTTTTGTGTTGTTATGAATACTATATTTATATGGATTTGGGGCTCAAAAAAAAAATATAGCATTAGACATATTCACTATATCTTGTCTAGAACATCCTTGGGAAATATGGAGACATTAACTCTAACTCCATTTATTTGTATATTAAAATGGTATATTTGTTATCTTATGTAAGGATTATTGGTCTAGTGTGGGTCCTCTTTGTAATCATCCTTATTTCAACATATTAGAAGAGTATTATTCAAGACTATGGGGACCTCTAGTTTGTATTTACTAGGTTGAAACCTAAAGTGTATGGGGACCTCAAATAAGATGGAAAAATCCAAGTCATTATACTACCAATCATTCCTCTTATCTTTTAATTTATTTCAAAATTTTATTGAAATATCTTCATATAAATAGTTTAGTTGATATTATTGGATCAAAATATTTTGGAGATCCTTTTAAATTTATTTTTATGAAACAAGGCTACAATAAGTTGATCTCTCACATTAATACAACTTTATGGCTTGTAATTTTTTTTGGATCCCTTGACGTTTTCGTAAATCTTGGTTACATGTATGGTTTGTCATCAAGAAGAAATATCTTATTTGGGATAGACTCCAAAGGATAGTTTTTAGGGGACCTCCTGGTGCATCTTCTATAAAATTAATTCTAAAAATGTAAATCACATCCTAATACATTAGTTCTTTGATTGGATAATTTGGTCATGGATATTTAATTAAATGAACAAACTTTGTGTACCAATTGACTCTATTGAGAAACTTTTGACTAATGAGATAAAATAAGTAGGGGACTAAGTTAAAATTATTTGATCAATGGCCCTGTCTCTGATCATTTGAATATTATGGAAATAAATAAGCAATACAATCTTTAATAACTTATCCCTATTTGCATATTTACTCACACTTAAAATTAATGTGCTCATTTAATAAATATTTAAGGCTAAAGTGTCTTGTCCTAATAATAAAAATTATTGGAGAGGATCATTGTATTCTCTTAAAATGGAAGTTACTACAAAAACTTCATCCTCCTTCCACATATGAAAGAAATATTATCAGCGACTTCAAAGATTTCAAGAAAAATTTGTGTCAATATAATTTTAGTTGGGGCATCCAAAGTTAACCCTAGTCTCTCTTATAGGGAGGAATATTTTGTCATATTTTTCCTTCAATATTCCATGTTCTTCTAAAACTTAGACTAAAGTTCTAACTCTTGTAACAAGTTTGATAACTTCTATTGGTTCAAATTTCAAGAAACTATTCACAAAAGATGATTGTATATTGATTATAATCACTGTTAAAATGAGAAGATCTTATTAGTTGCATCTCAATTCAATAATTTGATATATCCTTATTTTCATTCATTTTTATGATGACATTTATTTTTGTCAAAAAAATTCTGAAATAAAATATCAATTAGATTTCATGGATAACATTGGATCTCTTCATCTTAATTATAATGAATATTGGTACTGAGAAGGTCATATTCCTAGAGAATGATATAGAGAATTGATTAAAAAATATTTGATCTATTAACAACTTACCTTTTGTTCAAGCTATCTTAGAGGGATTTAATGGTCTTAATTTTGGAGTGTGTATAATAGTGTTGTTGATTCATATATATGGCCATTTGTGACAGAGGATTTTTTTGTTGGATTATTCATGCTTATTGGGATTGTTTCTATCATGGTACTTCCCTCTAAGACTTGTGGACTGATCTAGGATGTGTAGCTTATGGACTTCATTTCTTAGGTCTTTTTTCTTATATTCGGGTTGATGCCTTTGTGGTTGCTTGGCTTTATTTACTTTTACCTACTTCTTTTAGTTGTCCTAGAGGATTCTATTACCTCCCTTTGTTTGATATACAAGTCAAACCCTTTTGTGAAATTTTATTAAGAATTTTATTATCCCACTTACACCAATAACAAATTATATAAGAGGAAAATAATTTTCATGGATAACGGCAAAAAAAGATAGTTTCACATTATTGAAGAAGAAAATTATAGAAAATCCTAGTTTAGTATTACTAAATTTTAGCAAAGTGTTTTATTTTGATTTTGATGCTTCATTTGTCAGAATTGGTGTTGTGTTTAATCAAGAAGGGAAACTAATAACATATTTCAATGAGAAATTGAATGAGATAATAACAAATTATTCTACATATGATGATGAATTTTATGCCATTGTAAAAACATTAAGACATTAGAGGTAGTACATGGTGCCTAAGGATTTTATCCTATTTACTAATCATGAGGATTTGAAGTGAGTGAAAACTGAAAATAATTTAAATAGTAGGCATGCAAAGTGGGTGTCTTTCTAGTATGGTTATACTTATGTGTTGAAACATGAATAAGGAAAACAAAATAAAGTAGCTGATGCATTGAGAAGGTAAGTTGGGTTGCTAACTACCATGGTAAGTTGAGTAGTGTGATTTGAATTTAACAAGTATATGATATTGATCTATATTTAGGAATGATAGTTAAGAAATGCATGAATACATTAACAAATGATATAATTAATGTTTATGATGATTATTGTATGAAGGATGGCTATCTCTTCAAAGGAATATAATTATGTATTACAATTGGGTCTCTAAAAGACAATATTATAATATATTTACACAATGGTGGCTTGGATGGAAATTTTGGTAAGACAAGGTAAATAGATTTGGTGAAGAAGAAATATTTTTGGAAAAAGATGTAGATATATGTGATAAGATATGTTTGAAGTTGTAGAATATATTACGTGGTAAAATAATATGCATAAAATATAGTGTTGAACATATCGTTACTAGTTCTTAGAGGACCATATACATGTTTGAGTATGGATATTGTGTTGGAGTTACAAAACACACATAGAGGTAATGATTTAATTTTTGTTGTTGTAGACGTGTTTTCTAAGATGGTTTATTTTATTACTTGTAATGAAACCAATGATGCCAGTAGAGTTGTAGAACTATTTTTTAAGGATATTATGGATTATATGGTGAAAATCAAAAGTTGTTTTAAAATCCTATACCAATGATTTGTTGGTGATCTCAACAAAATGCCATTAGGATTTGAACTACTTTAGAGATACGCATGTGAAATAGTTACATACATGTTTTTTTGGAAATATTATGTGTGTAGAAGTTCTCCAAAGAGTGGATCATGACTCTATTAATCCAAATAATTTACCTAAATACAAAAACATCTTCTATACATCAAAGAAAAAAGAGGATCAAGAAAATGTTATTTAATAAAATGCAATGAAAGACTAGGATGAGTGGGAAAAGAAATGTAAGCTAACAATTAAAAAAGTAAGATATGTGTTTTTTATAAAAATACTATGTGGGTTGACGTTCTCCAAAAAATAAATAATGAGTCTATTGATCCCAAAAAATTTCCTGATTGCAAAAACATCTTCCCTAGAGCAAAGAAGAAAGAGGAGCAAGAAATTGTTATTCAAGAAAATCTAGTGAAAGGCTATGAGGGGAAGGAACAAGATGCAAAAAAACAATGAGAAAAAGAAAATGATGTGAAGGAAAAGAGATAAAAACAATCATGAATGAAGCAGGATCCAAAGAAAGAAGAGGAGGATGCTCTAGAGAAAGAAGATGAGAAACATGAGAGAGAAATAGTAAAGGAGGGTAAAGTAGAAATAAAAGTATCACAAAGAGACATAAGATGATGCAAGGGACAAAGATATTTAGCCAACGCTTCATAAGACATATTTTATTAAAAAAAAGTATAAAGATGCAAGGAACAACTAGTGAAAAAAGATCAAGGTACAATATCCACATATCAAGGATTGGTTAATCACAATTCAATCCAACATAACCACCATCATAGCTATCTTTGACCATTCTATATGAAAAAGTGTTTGTTCATCAATGTTTGAATCCACCCAAAATTACACTAGCTAAGGCAATGAAGATAATTGGTTTTTCAACAAGGATGCGAGGAAAAACTATTGCAAAAAATTCAAGGCAAAATCCCCACACATCAAGGATTGGATAATCATAATTAAATCTAGCACAACCACCATCAAGATATATCTCACCATTCTCTATGGAAAATTGTTATTTCGTTAATGTTTGAAGCCGCCCAAAATTACATTGGTTAAAGCAATAAAGATAATTTGTGATTAGGTAATGTTTGATCAACTCTGACCAAGCTATTGCCAAATTAGCACTTCAATAAGATTTTGGAAGATATTAAAATAGAAATGCAATAAAAAATAGAATATTCCCATTTAGTACTAAGTAGATAATAGGGTAGTGTAACTATTATGTTAAAAAGGACATTATTCAAAAATGATTAAGAAAATATAAATGCAACATTATTAATTAATATTATATTTTCATCATAAATCTAAGTATAATTTTTTATATTTTTAAAATTTATTAAAATGGAACCCCCAAATTATTTTATTAAAACATAAGTTTACGAAATTTAATTTCATATTTATATAATTTAATAATTATTTTTGAAATAAATAAAGAATTATAAAAATGGGTTTTCCAAGTAACTATGTTTTCCTTTCTTCCCGGCACAAAAACTAATTCAAACTTTGATCCGTGTTTTAATTTCAAATGACTTTTGTAGGTCGCAATCATTTTATCCAAGTGACTAACATATACCATGTCTCAACATCCCATAACCATGGACCGGAGAGGACATGCATAACTGATTAAATTAAACTTATTATCTCCTCCATTAAATGGGTTGATGTCACATGTCCATATGAATAAATACAAAAATGTTACCCGCATTTCCATTTCTCGAATTTGTTAATTATTATTACTAAGTTTTTGGTTTTGTTAAATTTATTTGGAGATCGAATTTGTTTTCATTTTTATAGTGTTAATTTTTATGAATTAATTAAATTTAATAATAAATCAACAACCTTTCAGTTTTGTTTTTTTTTTCTAATGGATGACTATTAAATGTCTAGAGAAAATAAAATGACATATTTTAAGAGTGATAATATTTTAGTAATAAAATTAATTAAATACTTGAGATTATGTTTGAATTGAATAATTATAAATTACTTTTATAAAAAGACGACATTAAAAACTATAGTTAAAAAAAATCAAAAGAAAACTGAACTACTAATCTGAGATTTATTTTTAGTAATGGTGGCTACTAAAACACAAATAGTTTTAGGAAAAGAACTAAGATGCACGTTTTATATCCCAGGGATATGCAATTAATTGAATTAAAATGAATAATATTAATTTTTCAAGGATACTAGGGAGTCGAGTGATGCAATGGAAGGACAAAGGTGAAAGATTTGATGCTAATATCTTCCATGTTAACAATTTATAATGGACTTGTTCAATTAGTGTGAAGAAAATAATGGACAATAGTGCTGTAAGTGGGAAGTTAATCACCGATGTTTGTCGTTTAACCATCGTGAAAAATATTGACGATGAACGTACACATAAAAAAGCACTAGACTTTGGAGTGTGCTCGGGGTCAGGTCAGAGAGCGGTTTTATCTTTATCAGGCACATGAAAACAAATAAACACAGGATTCTGAACATCGTATCACAGCTTCATTATAAGTGTACTATTGAATATTGAAAAGATATGGACTACAGACGAGCCTTAGTTGTAGAAGAAGTGGTTGGAAAGCTTGTACCACTGAGCATTCTTGGGCTCTTAGCATGATATGACTGTGCTTTTTGTACTCATGTGCATAGGTTCTCCATCATTGATTTCAAAAGTCTTTCAAACAGGATTAAAAGTGCATTTATATTTCTCATCAAGTTCCCTTTAATATTTTAATGTTTTGCATGCATTAATTAATTTAAATATGAGTACATGCAGCAAAAATAATGGCAATCGGCTGTTGGGTGATTGCAAAAAGGATTTAAGGGAAAGGTCCCAATAGTTGTGCATGTTCTAATTATCGAACATGGCTTTTGTCAACATGTACTTCATTCATAGAACATATTGGTGTGTAGAAATATCAAAGTGCAGCAGAAGCTGAACATTTAGTATCCAATATTTATTCAACATTTACTCTATAAAATTTATAGTAACCAATCACATCTTGACAAGTAAGACTCAAGTATTGATACTCCAATGCACAACTATTAGTACTACAAAGGTTAAGTTTTGGTCATACATTTAAAAAATGTGTTTTATGACCTCTGATAATAAAATTGGTTATATCATAAAATGTATAATGTGTTAGACTTTCAAACATTAGTTATAAGTAGTTAAGATGACATATTAAAAAATGTAATTTTTTTGAAATCTAATGCAATGTTATGGCACCTTAATTTTCTGTCCAAAGTTAGGGTGCACAGCTACTAGGACATTTCCCCTATAATGGCTAATGTTAAATAGAGAAATCTTAACATTGTAGTAGTTTTTTATTATAAAGTTTTGTAGGAGTTGTGTATGATACGATCTATAATAATTTGCTACAATCACCTGATATTTTTCACCATTCAAAATTGAGTGTGTTGGCAGATGTGGACTCCAAGTTATTAACCAATTATATCTCCTCTTCCACCTTACTATTAGATTGGTCCAAGAACTTTGAACAACACAAATTACACAGGAACTTTAAGATAGGTGAGAGAAAAAATGCAAAGCAAAAGTGAGCTTCATTAATATTCATTAGCTAACTTATTACCTAAAAAGTACAATGGAGGTATATTATATAGTTAGATATTAGGTCTCCATAAAGGTAACAACTCAACTTATAATTAGAAGACGCATTAAGTGTGTGTTTGTTTAGTGACCTTAAAAATCATAAGAAAGATGAATAACAACTATGTAGGTAAACCAAAAGTGGGAAAATTCCTACACTAACAACCTTGAAGTGAGCTTCGGTGGGTAGAAGAATTGGGTTATGACAATAAGGCTTGATGAGATATTCAAACATAATACAAATCCCATAAAGTGGAGTAAAGGAGAAAACAAATAGGAAAAAATTCCTTTCCTAAAAGAGAGCAAAGTGCAACAAAATGGATGCTCTAGAGATGTTAGGCATAGCCAAAAATATATCCACAAGTAAGATTACACAAGCACATAGAGAGGAAAACCAAGAAGCCACCATATAAGATGTAAGAGCTGACTATAGTAGAGCTCAAAAAATAATAAATGTTGTTGACAAGATCCTCTGCCTGTAGACCAAAGAATATCCATCCACATCAAACAATCTTTCTTCCCTTTGCCAAAAGAAGAACATGAATAGTTGATTGAATCTTTACCATTTCCATAATGGAATATGAAAGGAATATTAGTACAAATAACTTTGAGTAGGGTCCAGTATAAAATTGTCACATATGTCTAGTAAGATCATGCGTAAAAATTTAATGTAATGCCACTTAATTGAATCTATACTAAGAAGGTGCAATGAATAATGGATCACCCTAGAATAGTGAATGGTTCCAGCAAGTACCTGATAGAACTCCAACCAAGTAAATGTACTCATCGTTTTAGTAAGAGAGTCAAATGGGCTATGTAATGATAGAATAACATAAAGTAAGGCTAAAATAGAGTGTAGAACACATTTTACCTATTGAATTGATTGCCTAATGTATGATGAGTCTTAAACCATTATACCTACATCCTATAATGTCTAAAGTGGATAAGAAGTAGGTGGATTAGGAAATAACTCCTCAATATCTTGAAGGTGACAAAGAGATCATGGATTGGTGTCGATATTACTTTCTAGTTATTTGTTCTAAAAGAAGAGTCCTTAGTCTCAAAAATATGATAAAACTCATAAGTATCATCAAGTACAAGTGAGTATGATAAAGTAGAATGGCATGGAATAGTCATAGAAAGAATGCCCATTGGAAGTGGACAATAAGGCTCAACAACCCTCAAAAGTAAAGAAGAGACTGTATATGAATTAAATGTATCCATATATTAAATATCCAGAAGAAGAGAAGAGTCATCAATAATCTCATAAGGAGTAATTTCACTAAAAAAATTAAAGTCATCTAATGTACCAATATGTGATGGTTCTAGATAGGTAACATCATGCACATTATTGAAAGTAGAATATAAAATGTGACAAATTAGGTCTAGGAGAATCTTGTTCTATAGTGGGGGATAGATAGAAGAAAGATAACAATCTATCATGGATGTCTCATCACATGAAATAGGAGTAGGAGGAGAGAGTATAATAGTCTCTAAAGATGGAAAAGGAAGCGGAGGATGAGGTGTGATGTAAATATTAGTAGGGTCTCTAAAATATAATTAAATATGCTCTAAATAGTACTCGGGCACATGGTGAGTTGTACATGGTGATGCATATCCCATGAAACATACAAACACAAGGTACCATGAACCTTATAGAAACTATTTTCCCACCTAATGTACTTTTCATGATTAATGGAAGTAGGAATTTGTTTATATAAGAATGAAATATGATTATGTTACTTTTTCATAAATAATTATTCTAAGTAAGCACATGAAGAGATATAATTGGTCTTCCTAAGAAGAAACATTGGTATAGAATCAAATTTCCTCATCATAGAAGTGCATAATTGAGAAACCAATTAAAATTACTCCTAGTTATAAGAATAATGTAAGCTCATTAAGAGGACATCAAGCATAACTGAGAATGCATCTCAATGAGTAGTAAGTGTAAGAATCAATAGAATATAAAAAAGAGAATGTGGAAAGTAAATACCAAATAATTCACATTACCACACAATACCCCCTAAAAACCCCATTAATTTTGAATTTCAAGCACACTCGTACAGATGTCAGGCATGGCTAAGAATGCATCCTGAGCAAACTATGCATAATTATGAAGAAACTAGAGGGACATTAGAGTCAATCACTAATGCATCAAAGATTTATAATAGTTGGAAAATATAGGTTGTTACTAATATAGATAAAATAAAAAATTAAGCACTTATGAATAATATGGCATTCACATCTAAGTTAACGATCAAAAGTTATGCATGTTTTATAATTTGCATGCATTCAATGTTTGGTGGTAAAAAGTAGTGGATTTTTGTTGATAAACTTCCGCAAAGGAATATTTTTATGAATCAAGTTTATAAATAAGAAATTAAGCCTCTCTTGAGTAAAATTTAAGCATTTTTGGGTTTGAAGTAACCATGGGATTAATTTTTCTATGACCAAGGGCTAAAGGCTAATCTAGGGGCTTGCCTCATGTGACCACATTATATGATTTGATGGATCAATGATTATGGACATGTAAAGTGATGGCACGATCATTTAAACTTGATAGATGTGAAGATAGGGGGGTATACACCTAATGAATGTGCATATAGGCGGTTCAAAATTTGAGATGTTCTCGAGAGAGGGTGAAAACCCACCAAACTATAAAAATTCCCTATTAGGTTATGAAAACCTATCGATGTTGGAAAATGCCTAGATATGAAAGTTTAGTGAAGCCTCTATAAAATACAATAATAAAAAAATTCTAAACTAATAAAATTAAAAGATAATAATAAATATTTTCCTTGATAAAGACCCCTATAGTATGAAAATATGTGAAATGTCTGAAAATGCCTCAAACACCTCCAAAAATGGTCAAAAATCACTATCACAGATCTAGGTCAATTATACAATCAATATTATAGTTTTGATGACTTTAAGATCTCATGGCACTATCTATTTTATGATAAGATAATATAGATGTATAGTTTGCATAGTTTTTCATGAAATCCTACAAACTTATGAAAACTAAAAAGTAAAGAAAGCTACCAAGAATGCATGCATGTGAAATATGTAACCAAATATTTTGAAATGGTAAAAAGGTCATCAAATTAGAGATTTTATACCATTTCAAATTGATATAGGATCTATAAATGTCGTAGATTACATGAAAACACTATGATAGGGTAGAGAAAGAATGTAGAGAAAAACTTATCTTTATTAATATTAATTATCTTTTTGATTATCAAAAAATTAAAAATAAAGTAAATTATATAGTGAGATATTAGGTCACCATAAAGGTAAAAAATCAAGTCATAATTATAAAACACATGAAGTGTGTGTTCTTTTCATGACCTTAATATCCCTAATCAAGCTGACTAAAAACTGTGTAGGTAAAACGAAAAAGAAGAGAAAACCTACTCTAATACTCACCTAAACTACCACCAATTTATATTAAAATAATTTAATATTAATATTATTTCAATCTATATTCAATATACTTAATTTAATTAATGTTTTCTCTATCCTTCTAATCATGTCTAGAGTCTTCTAGGTGAAGCTATATAGTACTATATTTTGAATTTTGTTTATATACTCTATTTTATGAATGTAGATGAATGTCATGTTGATGAGTAGCTAAGACCTACCAATTTATTTTAGATTTTTTTATAACTGAGCATCAAATCTTATTATTATAATATAAATTTCAATGTTGCATGTTTATTCTTGGATCTATTTGAGTGGTGTTTATATTAAATGATTTGGTATTGTTTGTTGTAGTATTCAAATTCAAGATTTTTTTTTTAATGTATATTGGATAATATAAAGTGATTCATAGAATTCTATCCTCCAAATCGAGTATCAGAGCTTGACCAATGTTTTAGAACATGTAGATCAGATCCAATAGAAGATAAAGAGGGTATTGTGAAATTTTGGTCAATATTTTTATGAGATATTGTCTCTTAGACCATATATTTTTTTCTTGTGCTTTATCTAAAGCCAAGGTAGATGAGTTGAATATTTAATATATGTTTTAGGGAGGTTAATTTGAAACTTTTAAACCCAAGTCCTAGCTCATTCTACTCAATATGACTACCATGTTTTTAATCTTTAACAAAAGAGTATTAATCATAATAAAGGTGAAACCATAAGTTTTGAGCCAAAGAAGTAGTCATAATATTCATTATTTTATAGTATAAAAATATTCTATAAAATATTAAAATCAAATAAGGACATTTTTAAGCCTAACCATTATACAAATGCCAAAGCAGATTGTATTATAAGAAATAAGAAGAATCCCTCATAGTAGAGAGCAAAAGGAAGGAGTTTTGTTTTAGATAAGCCATATAAGAATTAAGTGGTAAAATTTATCAATCCCAAATACCAATGTTCAGTGGTAAAAATGATGAATATTTGAGCATTAAGATGAAAAACCTCTTTTGTTCTCAACATATTTGGGACTCAGGAAAATTGATTTCCTAAATTGGTAGACTAGCAAACATTTCAACCACTGTCACAAGCATAGAAGGAAATATTGAAGGGGAAAGAAAGATGCACATGAATTGTCTTCATTCATAAAGTAATATAAGAGTCAATTTTTCCAAGGGTTGTAGCTACCATAAGTGTTAACATAGGAAATCCTACAAACAACATGCCAATTTATAAGCAAAGTTAAAACTACAAAATTCAAAATACTTTGAAGGGATTTTGAGAATATTCAAATGAATGACTCTGAGAGTATAGAGATATTATTTTAACATGTAATGATTATTGTAAATGAAATGATAACATAGACAAAACTTTCTAGTTAAAAACATTTATAGGGAAAGGGATCCACCTGAGATAGTCCATTCATATCTTTGTGGATTGATGCAAACACCATCCATAAGTGGAAATCCATATTTGTTGACATTAATTGATGATTTCAATGAAAAAAATTGGGTGTATTTATTGAAATATAAATTATATGTATTTGTTGTTTTCAAAGAGTTTAAGGCTAAAGTTGAAAAATAAATTGGATACTATATCAAAGTGTTGAGAACTGATCAAGGTGAATATACAAAAAATGATTTTCTCAATTTTTGCAAGGCAAATGGATTAAGAAATTAGTTTACAACAAGATATACACCTCAAAAAAATGGTATAGCATAAAGGAAAAATAGGATTTTATGGAAAGGGACTGAAGCATGATAAAAGATAAGCATATGCCAAATGAATGTTGAGATAAAGTGGTTGCATGTATGTTATACATTCTAAATAGGTATCAAATAAAAATAGTTATAAATAAGATACCAAAATAATCTTGGAGAAAAAATCAATATAGTGTCTCATACTTAAGAGTCTTTAAATGTGTAACATATTCATTAATAACCCAAGAATTAAGAAATAAGTTATATGATAAAAACAAATAGTGCATATTTCTTAGGTATACTAAAAAATACAAAGCATATAAACTATATAATTCAGTTACAAAGAAATTAATAATCAAGTTTGATGTAAAATTTGTTGAATAAGAAACTTGGGATGTGAGCATTAAAAATATAACTACAATTGTCATAGGAATACCACATGAAAATGAAATAGTATACGATGAGACACAAAATGTTCCTCAAGATCCACAAGTGAATATTCCAACAATGCCTTCCAAGGCACATACCACTTCAAATCCATCTACTCTAAAAATTAATATAAATAGTTAGGCTTCTAATCTAATGCTTGCATCATTGATATCATGGTTAATAAACACTTCAAATAAGACATGTAGCTCAAAGGATATTTATGATGAGTTGCAAGAGGCTTAAAATATGGATTTATTTTTTGATTTTGCATTTTCACCACAATATTATCTAATTTAGTTTAAGGATGCAATTAAAGAGGATAATTGGATTGCATTTATGGATAAAGAAATTAGATCAATAGAAAGGAATCAAACATGGGACCTTTTAGAGATTCCTAAAGGAAATAACATAATTGGAGTAAAATGAGGTTACAAAACAATGTTTAATGTAGATAGGAAAGTAGAAAAGCAAAAAGGAAGAATAGTAGATAAAGACATCACACAATAAACCTATATAAAATATAATGAATCATTTGTACCTATAGCGAAATTGGACACTGTTAGAATGGTGTTATCTATTGCCTCTAAAAAAATTGAAAGGTCTATCAAATGGATGTAAAATCAACATTATTGAATGGCATTTTAGAAGAGTAAGTTTAAATTTAAAAAAACATCTAGTTATGAATTTTTGGGAGAAGAGCACAAGGTCTACAAGCTGAAAAAAGTTTTATATGGATTGAAGCATGCTCCTAGAGTTGGGTATACCATAATATATTATTATTTTATGAACAATAGATTTGGTAAGGGTGGGAATGAACCCACATTATATGTTAAATTCAATGATCAAGGACAATTTATGATAGTTTACTTGTATTTGGGTGGTTTGATATTCATTGGTAATTTATCAATTGAATCATTTAAGTTAATAGTGAAAGATGAATTTGATATGACTGATTTAGAGTTTATGAGATACTTTCTTGAAATAGAGTTAAATTGATCCAAGAAACACATTTTTACATGTCAAACTAATTATGCTATTGACTTATTGAATAAATTTAAGATGTTGAATGTTAATCAACATCAACACTTGTTGCATTTGGTTTAAGACATAGCAAGGAAGACATAGGTTCAAATGTTAATGCAACCTGATTCAAGAGATTACTAGGTGCCATAATGTATCTAACTACCACAAGGTCATAAATTATGTATGGGGTTAGTATTATCTCAAGATTCATAGACAATCCAAAAGAATATCATTGGAAAAATGAAAAAAGAAATCTAATAAACATACCTGGTACAAAGAATTTTGGAATCATGTATACACATTTAAATAACTTCAAGATGATTGTTTATATAGATAGTGATTGGGAAGGAAGCATGGATGATAAGAAAAGCACTTCAGGTTATATGTTTTTATATTGGATTGTGTGCTATCTCTTGGACATCCAAGATGCAAACAATTGTTATACTTTCATCAGTTGAAGTAGAGTATTTTATAGCCACATCAACAACTTGAAAATAAGATTAGATGAGAAGAGTACTTACATATTTCATGCATACCCAATAAGAACCTATAATGATATATTGTTATAATAACCCAACCATATTATTGTCTAAAAATCATATGTTTTGTAAATGCAACAACCATATTTATACTAGATATCATTTTATTTTCTAATAAATGAATATTTTCAATATATATCCTAAGGTATGTAGGTATAAATAACTATCAAACATGCTTACAATTTTTTTTCAAATAACATGTTCGATAGAAAACATGGACATAGTTGATATTCATGACAATGTAGATTAAGGAGGAGTGTTGGCAGACATGGACTCCAAGTTATCAACTTATTTTATCTCCTCTACCACCTCACCTCATGCCTCAACCACTACTAATTTATATTAAAATAATTTTATAATCTTCTTGTTGCAATCTATATTTGAAGTACCTAATACAATTAATGTTTTCAGTCTCATTTTAGTCTCCTCTAGAGTCTTCTAGGTGAAGCTACCTAATACTTTGATTTGTAAAAAAATTAATTTTTATTATAATTTGTTTTTTTAAATTTAAATGAATGTTATGTTGATGAGAAATGAAGCTCTACCAAAATTTACACATAAATTATGTTATAACTGAGCATCAAGTTATTATTATAGTATAATTTTCAATATTTTGTTTTTATTCTTGGATCTATTCGAGTGGTGTTTATATTAAATGATTTGTTGTTGGTTGTTGTAGCATTCATATTCAGGATTTATTTTTGTGTGTATTAACTAATATAAAGTGATTCATAGTGATCTAGCCTCCTTCAGAGGGAAGTTAGAGAAGCTTTAAAACAACCACTAAGAAGAAGTTTAAACATATGTTTGAAAAGGAATTTAGGAATATCTTATTTACATTTATTTTATAATGAATATTTATAGATGATTTTTAAAAATTACATTTAGAAATCATATATATTTCTTAATTTATGGTTGAGATATACATATAAAATAAATTTTAAACATATATTTGTAAAATATATTGTAAATATAATTCTATTAGAAAATTATGTTTTTAAAAAAATGTCATAATGAAATAAAATGTCTCCAAACTTATTTGATTTTCTTGTAGGTATCTATATTCAGGTTTTTAATGCCTCTTTGTCTACCAAATACAATGATTTGACTAGCATAGTTGGCTAATGGCTTTTGGTTCTTCCCATGTAAGTCTTGAGGTTGATTCTTACGACCATAGTTAAAATGGTTGACCAGTGTGTGCGGGCCCTCTGGCCAGCCCCTAGAGAACTAGTCTCACTTCCGCTCATCCCAGCGAAAGTTTGTAGGTGGAGTTGCAGTGTCCCAAATAAATCGGGGATACCTTTGGGCCAAAAATAAATTAAAAAATGCCTCTTTACCTACCAAATACAATGATTTGACTAATCTAAAAACTTTCAAATCTTTACAATGATTTTTTTCTACATTTGAATGCCATATAATATCCATTTTGGGTCTTTGCTAGAACATTTCAATTTTAAGAAAAAGAAAATGATTCCGAGATAATTTTCAATATAAGGAAATAAATTCTCACATCTCCAAGTAAGTAAAAGTTTCATTCATGATCACCATTCAACATATATTTATCATAAATGTTGTATTAATACAAGTTTTATTTTTTACTCCCACAAATAATGTGATAAAGAATTCTTACTCCGTTTAAGGTTTTTTATCTTCTTTAACCTTCTTTACATTCAACTACAATGCCACTTTCATTGAGCTCTGTGAAACCATTTTTCACCAATGATAGAAAGTAAAATATTCTTGGAAATATCTTTATTTCATTAATCCTCCATATAGAAAATAACACTTATTTATGAATTTAATGTAACTAATAAAACAACTAAATGCAACTACTACAAAAAATATAACTTATTTAAGCACACTTAATTACACATTTATCTTATTAATTTTAAGTAAACTTAATTTATTCCAATGCAATATTTTCTATTAAGAAGCATGCCCTTTACTAAAAACTTATTTTATTTACTTAAAATAAAATTAAGAATTTGGATCAAAGTCGTAATAGATACGTTGATAAATTATATAGTGACTGGTTCAATAAGGAATTGATTGACATGATTCTTCATATCTTTGCAAGATATACTAAATCCATCTCTCTCTTTGTAGAAAACATGGAAACCTCTTGAGATATTATAAGCATGATCCTTACTACAAGATGGAACATTATCATTTTTTAAATACTCCCAATTTAATTCTTTGAATCATTCATCCATCAAGGCTTTAAGGTAGTTCAATGCATCCTCCTCCTTACATCCAGGATGGTCTCTCATATAACATGTTATGGATGAAACTACTTCTCCACGGTATGCCTCGGCCTTCAAAACCAATAATTGAAAATGGAAATCAATTGCACTTAAGATTGAACTTAACTAGAAAAAAACTTTGTCTGTATTTTTTGTCTACATAAAAACATAAGATTGTTAATGGGATACCATATCATACCTTGAAAGTTCTTATATCACCTTGTAATCTAAAGATCAACCCTGTGAGATCATCAAATCTTGAAGGATAATCAATATTTGAAAGGATGTGTTCTGGAAGTAGTCCATCTAAGGTTAATATAGGTTGCAGTGTGGTTATACATATACCCGAACTGACTTTACCATTTTCTAAATATTCCTTCAAAGCTGGTATGTAGCCCGTGGCAAGCCATTCAGCTTCTTGCATATATGAGTCTATATAAACTTCCCACTACACAAACACATATTTTGATTCAAAAAAGAAATATCAACATTTTATTTCTTTAATTTTTTCTCACATAAAATAAAATACTATTTTTTAAAATCTAACTCCAATAAATTACTATAATAAATTAGAGAAACATTAGAATAAATAACCAAACACTTCATATAAAGGAAAACTATTAAAAATATAAGAAATATAAGGAGGGTCAGGCCATAAGAGGAGGTGCATATAGTGAATGAAGATTCTTTATCAAATAAGTAAGCACTATCAGTGTACGATTAGGGCGAATACTATTATTATTTGTGGCATTTAGTCAAAATTAATTATATAGAAGTCAAATAAAAATAAAAGTAAGAGAGATTATTATCACAACGAAATGAATAGATTATGAAAAAAATAAAGAGTTAGAAGGTGTAATCATATTTATAATATTTTAAATATATAATTTTATTTTAAATAAAATTAAGAATTACAAAATATAAATCAGAAATATTTTATATGTATGAATATTTTAATTTATTTTTAAATAAAATTAAGAACGAGGGGCATATGATTGCCTGTATATATAACATTAGGTGATGCAAAAGGATTGTCATATTTATATTCTTTAATTTAAAAGAAAAAATATATATATTTACAGCTTTTCTTGCATAATCCAATGTGTCTCGGCCTTGAGACTTCGCCGCCTCTCGTGCACTTTCATTTAATGCCTCGTACAACGCCATGTATGCAATTTTCATATACTCTGGAAGGTAACCTGGAAGAGAAGTATCCCACCTTAGAGACAACCCAATGCGGTGGATTAATAAAAATATGGGTCAGTAAATATCGATTGTCCAATTCAAAACATCATGCAGTACAGAACCATCTCTTATATAAAATAAATTATTATTGAAACTATTCACTTACTGCTTAATGGCTTCTGTGAAGAGTCTAAGCTCCAAAATCGTTCCGTGAGTGTCGTATATATCGTCAAAATAGGTTGCAAGAGTAGCGAACTTTGCCAATGCAATTCTAAAAGCAGAATGCTTAGTGTCTGCACTAATTGCACAACTTAGAAATGCATATTCCACGTGATGATGCCGACTAAAGCTCAGTTTAATAAACCCGACTCCTTTCCGCATCTGTACATAATATAGTCAATTAAGTTTATAAGATTGATATAACAGATCAAGAGAAGATTTATTTTAAATCAAATCATCGGTGAAATAAATGTACGATACACGTATATATTGTATTGAACTAAATTTTATAAATATAAATTATAGAAATCTAGTCTCTGAAATTTGATGAATTCAATGTCAAATGCACATACATACATATAACTGGAATATTAATTTTATGTCTCTATGTCTGTAGAATTAAGCGAACTGAAAACATGAAGAATTAGTCTCAAACGTTGAAAGTTTTAAAAAAACTGTTTCCCATATCATAAATCATCTCACCTAGAGAGGGTTTTGAGCTCTAAACGATGCAAAGATTGCGTATTGTTAAAGTCCAATTTGGCCAGGGACAAAAGTTTTTCATTTTCCAAACTCCTGAACATCAGCCATTTGCAGGTTAAATTTGTAAAGCATTTCCTCTTTAATTTTTGGTATACCCAAAAACGTCATAAAAAAATATCTTAGAATTTAAAGAAAAATATCTCCAAATCATAAAGACTTCATGAAATAGGTTATAGCCCTCTGTTAAGCATAAGCGACATTTCTTTTCAGTTTTCAGTATACGAAAAAACGTTATGAGAAAGTTTAAGGGTATTTCCATTACTTGGCCCATGAATTATTTTCTCCAAAGATGTCAATATAATTCCTTGCTTCTATTCTTGGAAGATTGGTGTACCAGCCATATTCCAGATTGAATCTTATCTGCGGGGTAAAAAATATCTTAGAGTTTAAAGAAAATTATTTTCAAAGTGGATAAGCTTTTTGTTAGAATGGCTCAGATTATATCTTCTCATCAATATTACCACTATAATTATCATTAATATTACCTCTTGTGAAAGATTGGAGCTGATCTGTGTCGCCAGCAAACATTTATTTAAGTACTTAGTAGCGAAGCTTTTAGCTTCGTCCATTACTTTCTCCCCTGGGAAGGCAATGAGTGAAGCTCGAAACAAATTTATAATAGTTTTTATCTCCTCCTCTTCCGATTGTGCAGTGGAGCACAAGAACCGTCCATCTTTTTCTTTGAAACGTTGCAATAAATCTGCCATTATATCATTTATAGTTAATTACAGTTAATTCTCTGAAATTACAGACCTAATTAAATGAAGATTACAAATTTAAAAATTAAAATTAAAATTTAACAACCTTGTAACGTTTAAGGGTAATTCTTCTAAATTACATACACAGTTTATTGTAAGTTAAAAATTAAAAATATATATATATATATTTAAAGAGAAGTATATTCAATTTTAAATTTGATGTTTATTTAATTATTACTTTATATTTATATATTTTTTAAAAAAAAGGATAATTTAATTTTTTTTACAGTTAAATTGATATGATTTATCTTTAATCAGTAATAAATTTATGAAGATGTTAATAAAATTGTAAATAAATATGATATGTGAAAACATCAAAATAAAAATTTTGAAATTGATATCTCTAAACATTTTTCAAATAAATATATTTAAAATATCTATTATAATAAAATTTAAAATTAACTTCTTCATATTACAAAATTAAATTATATATATAAATGTGTAATATGTACGTACTCACTATATATTCAGTTTGATACATTACGTATCAAACTATAGCAATCCAATCTAGTTAATTGACACCTAATTGTTTAATATGAAACTGCATGAGAATAAGAAAGCCATATATGATAGTGATTTTTTAAGTTAATAAATTTCGAAAGTGACAATGTAGATTGAAGAAAAATTATAAATACGAGATTAAAATTAATTATATTATACGAGACAATAAATTATTGCAACGGTAAAAGAACAAGCAAGAAATATATAAGCGATAAAAAGGGAGGCAATCATGGGTTACCATTGAAACATGAGCATGTGAAATAGAAGCGCAGCAAACGTTTTAATGTTTACTTCGATATGAGAGGAACCAACATTTCCTCCTCAAATTTGAAAATATTTAATCTTCTTATTTTATTTTATTTTAAATTGCAAAACGCTTACTACACTTTAAAAAAATTAAAATGAAAAAGTCAAAAATATTATAAAAATGGTGGGGCTCTGTAATTTTTAACGATGTATACACCTGAAGAAACCGGATATCTATGCAGTCGAAGAATTCGAAGTCCCAAGGTTGTGGTGTTGAGATCTCTGCTGCGTTCGTTCCAATACCTGCTACACAATTACATCCAGCTAGTATTTCTATACGACGTATAAATGCCATCAATAATCTTAAATTTGGCATGTTTAAACAAACCTGTAAACATAATCAAGGGCTTCTGCTATTTCCTTTCGGAAATGTCGATCGATTCCAAGGCGTTCAACATTATCCACCATGACAAGGCGTTGAAAAACCTTGTCTCCAAAGTAATTGTCATTTTGTGCAGTAGCCATTGTATATAACATGTCCTTGATCTCCCCAATAAGCTTCTCAGCACGCTCACGATAGTAAGGACCCTGTGAAATATCAACAACATTTTACGATTCGAGATGACATTATTGTTTTCTAAAGCAAAATGTGTAAAAGGTATTTGGTGAACTTTTAAGATCATCATCAGGATCAAAATAAAAAATCACAGAGTTATCTAATCGAAACTTTGATCTTTCCAAGAATATGAACATAATAAACATTAAAGAGAAGTGTAAATAACATCATATGAAAGTAGCTGCTTACCTCGCAAGGGTGCTTCGGGAGGGACTGTATAAAATCATCTTCCCACAAGTTGGGATGATGGTTGCCTGTGCGGCGGGATAGGCCTTCAACACTAGCTGAAGCTTTATTCATGATTGCATTAAGCCTTACTCCACTCAAGCTTTGAAACGGTTTACTGAAAAGCTTCATATCATGGTTAGCCTTCTGTTTGAGCCACGAGCTCAAATTGTAAGAAGAAAGAGAGATAAGAGCCATTGCAAGGATTAATCTACAGACAGCTAGAGTTGATGGATTTTGTCTATGAAGTGATTTTGGTGGGCTTTTATAGAGTTCGTGTATTTTGTGTCTTTGAGTTGAAAAAAGATTGTTACATGTCTATGAGTTGAAAATATTGGCAACCGTATTTAGGTAACTCAAACGGTTATTACATGTCCTTGGAGTTGAAAATATTGGCAATCGTATTTAGTCAAAAGATGCCAATATTGTCTGATATGAGATTTAAAAAAATGCTCTATGGTTATTGTCGGACTGTTACATGTCTTTGAGTTGAAAATAATGACAATCATATTTAATTAAAAGATGTCAATATCATCTGATGTGAAATTTCAAATAAAACAGAATATGCTATGTGGTTATCGTTGGACTGTTATGTTTTGGAGTTGAAAACATTGTCAATTGTATTTAGTCAAAACATGCCAATATTGTCTGACATGAAACCAAACCAAAAAAATGCTCTGTGGTTATTGTCGGACTGTTACATGTCTTTGAGTTGAATCTTATAATGGGTGGAGCCTCATTACTTGTGGAATCCTCTCACCAATAGGGATTGTCAAACTTTTATAATGGGTAACGAGCTGCACGACTGGAGCCTCATTACTGATGGAATCCCTTTGACAAAATTCTCATAAGCAATGAATGAAAAGCAGTTTCCATATAAATTTTTAAATCCACCCAATAAAGAAGATATTAATTCTTTAACATCTTTGTTCTCACTGTTCAAAAATATTATCTCTGTTACTTTATAGTCTAGATGGTAATGTTCAAATTAAAATGGTTTGGCATAATGAAATGAATTGGAAAGATGATTTCATGCCAAAAAATTTAGAGTGAATTGTGATGACAAGACAACAAAGATTCCTTAAAGCATTGAGAGCATAAGTGAGTCGGGATGGTATTTAAATTGTCTATTTATCCCTGTATAACTTGTAAAATGCAGAGTCAGGTCAATAATGGAAACTTATATATGTTGGGACTTAGACCACATTAAAAAAAGGGGGATTTGTAACCTATGCAGACAGCTGGTTTAAGGTAGGAATGATTTGAAACCTAGACATTAAGAAAAACACATATCTGCACCCCAATCGATGTAGGCATGAAGATACACATATGGTGATTAACCCAATTCAAAGGATAATAGTGACATGTGGGAATGTGGCCCACCAACATAAAGAAAATTGGTGAATCACTGGGATGTGGAAAACTACTTTGTTTGAATAATTAATATATAATTATTTTATTATATTATATTGGTATTTAGGGGGTGAAAGGGTGTAATGGCATGAGTGGGTTGGTAGTTAATTAGTTTAGAATTGACATTATAAAAAACTTATATCTACTTTTAATTAATTTATTTATTAACGTGTAATTATTTAATAACATGGAAATTGAATTATAATTTTCTGTAATAATTTTATTTATAATATAAATGATTTTAATTATATATTTACCATACTGGAAAAATAAGTGAATTATATTTCTTATTGTGGTAATTTTATTTATTTATTTATTTATTTATTTACCATATTGAAATATATGATAAGTGAGTTATATTTGTTGTTGTGGTAATTTCATTTATTTTAAAATAAAAAAATTATTTATTTATTTTATATTTGTTATTGTGGTGATTTTTTAATTTAAAATAAAAAAATTTATTTATTTACCATGATGAAATATATGGTAAATGAATTATATTTGCTTTGTGATAACTTTAACTACTTTAAAATAAAAAAGATTATTTTTTGATTTATTCATTTGTTTTATATTTTTTATCATGATAAAAGTTTTTACATTAAATAGAATAATCTATTTATTTACCATGCTAAAATATATGATAAATGAATTATATTTGTTAATTTGGTAATTTTATTCACTTTGAAATAAAATAAATTATTTATTTATTATCCTCAAATATACGATTGGAGAATTTATGTTTGTTATTGTGATAAATTTTAAGATAAATTTTTTTTGACATTAAGAATGAGATGAAAATATAAAATTAATTATAATTAAGTTTATAGTAACTTAAATTTTAAGATAAAAAATATTTGACATTAAAAAAATACAATAGAATATAATCAGAATACGTATCTTAGATAAGTTTATGTAAAGTACATTGATAGATATCACTCTCCAGGCACTGATACATAATTATGAGTGCTTCAAGAATGATATCTATCATTGTATTTTATATATATTTATCTAACATGTGTATGATAGTATATATTATATTTAAAATAATATTATAATTTTTAAATTATTATAATGTTTTTTTATTAAATCAGCAGGAAAGAGGGTCCTGAGCCTTATACAAAGACACCCCAAGGATAAAAAGTTCTCAAAAATGCTAGAAACAACACTCTAACAACACAAAAAAAACTGACCAGCCTAAACAATAACAAAACCTAACCCGGTAGGTCGAACACCTTCAACTCAAATTTGGGTCTGAAAAACATGCTTAGGAAGACCTTGCTTCCTTTTATGGATAATAGTATAATACTCATTCTTATCTCTAATCATAGAATTAGGAGATGAAGGAGGTGGAAAACTCACCAAATGCTCAAAAGGGAGTGAAGCCCAGGGAAATGCCACAATATCATCAGCCCCATCAATAACCAATTCCTCATTATGGGTATAGCCTTGCGAGAGGATGCAACAACATTAGCCCCAACAATAAATAATGAACTAATAGTCATAGTCCTAATCTCAGCCACAATAGTAACAACAATAATATCATGGGAGGTAGCAAGGGAGGACAATGTTACAATTCTAGTGATAGCAAGGGAAGTCCATGAAATAGTCCTAAGAGTTGTAGTAGTAGTGGAGGTCCCAAAAATAGACTCAAAATCATTAGCAATAGCAGAAGAGAACCCTACAGTAGTCCCTAAAGTGGAAGAGTCATACAGTGGGGAAAGGGGATCCTTTTTGTCATTAGAAGGAGGCTCAAAAGCATCTAGGCCAAAATCACTCACATCAACACCTATTGTAAGGTGTTCTTTAAGTACATCCTTCTACTGAAATGAAGCCCAATGAACCTTCAAGTGGGGCATTCAAAATACAAATTACTTGTATTAAAGCACCTCTGACAATGAAATAGGATACCTTCAAAATCCAAATGTTGACACCAAAAGCGATCAGTAACTTGTAACATAACCTCTACCAAAAGATGCATAGACAAATCTAAATCCACTAAAATACAAGCATATGTGGTGTGAGAGAAGAAAGTGGTGGCTTGATCTACCTTGATGAAATGGCCCACTAAGTTGCCATTGCCTTTTTAACAAGATTCACAACAAAAATAAAGGGGAAAATATGGAAGATGAATCCAACCTGATAGCCTATTGAAAGATTAAGTGAGAGGGTTAAAAGTGGAAACTCAGGGCTTCAGTAGGAGTGCATGTTGTCCCTAAAAACCAAGATTGAACATTAAAAATAGCATTTCAATCAGCAACTAAATCAAAACTAACTACAAAGAATCCTTTGGCGCATGGGTATATTTCTATTTTACCCTCTATAAGGGATGCCACTGCTCAAAGATCCAGGTGTTTAGATCTTAGAGCCATGGCCAAAATCTATCAAATGTACAAATTAATCCCTTTTGGTAAAAATATACTTCATTTTTTAACAATTCATCCCCTAAAATCACAATAGGGGGGTAGTGTAGAAGGTTTTAGTATATCCCCAGCCACAAGAGTGGAATGAGTAGTCTTCTTTTTGGGAGATGAGACTCCAATGTAAATCACATTAAAAAAAGATTCAAGATAACTAGAGGAAGAACCCAAAAAATGAGAATACACCACAGCTATAGAAGAAAGTAGCATCCTAATAGTGAATCCACCAGGTGATGCATCTTCATTATTAAACCCCTTGACTCAATGATGCTCCAATTGTAATTTCAGATAGCACACGAGGACCTATAGAATAATTTGCAGGTAGGCATAGTAACAACAAATCCAGGTGGCATACTCGTAGCCAAACCCTTCAAACCAGACACTTGGACAAAAAGAGGAGTGAGAGAGGCCATTTTAAAATTATTATGTTATATTATATATAGAATTAGTTATTTATTTATTACAATTTTGTAATTATATAATATTTTAATATATATTTTATTATATTATTACATTTTATGATATATTTTATTATTTTAGATATGTTAATTTTTTAATATTTAATTTTAACTTATATTTTATTATTATATATTGTATATTTATATAATATATTATGTATTAAAATATATAATTTTCTTATTAAAATTTATCTATATTTTAATATTATATATATTTTATATTATATTATATATTAAAATATATTATTTTATATATGTTTAATAATTTTTTAATTATAATAATATTATAGATATTATTAGTAATTAATATTACATCATATTATAATATATAATTAATATTAATAAAACTGTATATTATAACATGTTATAATAAATTTAAAACAATACTATAGGAAAAATATAATAATTAACACAAGAAAACATGCATCCTTATTTAGTTATTTAAAATTTTGAAAAAAAAAATATTGATCTTTTAAATAATTCATTTTTAAAATAAATTTTTGCGTGTCATTTATATTAAAAAAGAAAATTCAATTTTAAATAATATGGTACTTTACATGCCTTTCCCTCTATGAAGGCCTTACTCTGTGTCATTGATGAAGCACTTTAAAAAAAAAATCAACTCATAATGTTTGTCTTTTACAATGTTTAAAGAATATAAGCAACATGTACATCATGCATTTGTCAACAAGTATCATCCAAAATATACACACAATGTGATAATTGTTTAATCACAATACTTTAAAATTCAGCATAGGAAGCCATAGAAGCACATTTTCCATTATATGGTGGAACATCTAAGATAACATGGAACATTCATCCTCCTCATTAACTACTATTCATGCCTTCTCCATTTCGACAGCCATTTTATGGTGGAACATCTTAGATAACATGGAACATTAATCCTCCTCATTAACTACTATTCTTGCCTTCTCCATTTCGACAAAATAATTACTGCTATTAATGATATTTTTCCTAAAATTCAAGGTGTAATTAAAAGATCCAAATGTTTTTACCACTCAAAACTTTTGCTTCAAATCATCGTTCTTTGCAATTTTTTTTGCATTGAAAAACCTTGTAACTCTTATCATAGGTAAATGGAGAACAACATTTCAAATTATTAGGACACTTAAAAGGTGAGTAGAACACATGACATGTTAAATGGACACTTGAAACTATATGTACCATAATAACATGCTCAACTCCCTTATTCACTATAATATTCGCAAGGACATGGGGCAATATAATAGATATTATATTATGTTGTTAAGTCAAACAAATATGAATGATTAGAAGACGTTATAAAATTTTGACATATTACTCATTAAATTAAAATATATAAAATTATTAGTTAAATATTAAATATGGTATTAATATAATAATATATTAAAAATTATATCTAACTCATTTACATATATAAATTTATAAAAATTAATAGTATATATATATATATATATATCTTATTTTGGTAAAAATATTGTATTGTATATATAGTATATATAAACTTAATGCCGTATTCTTATATTATATCAATTATGTAAAACTATAATATCCGACTCAATTAGGTTTTACTTGATTTGCTCACATGTTGAGTTTTTGAGACATTCAAAAAGTTGTACCTTTGCGAGCAGGTACATCAAAAAAAAAATTGAGTAATAGAAATTCTAACCAGGATGATTTAAGACATTTCATTTTTGAAATACTTAAAAGCCAATATTCTATGAATAATTGCTTAGAGGGAAATTCAAAGACTTGTAGTGGACAATCAATGTCTTAGTTTTAGCAAGCATGTTTGTTTAGAGTATATTGCATTTCCAGTGTGTATATTTGTTCAGGGTGAGGCAGGCAAAATGAACCGAAATTAGATAATTGGAGCCAATCATATTCAAAGCCAATGTTTCACTTGTCTATGACGTTTCACTCCCCTAAGTCACAATTACTCTAAGAAATCAGAGATGATGGCACTCATAATCTTTAGGTGAGTCATCTAGATCTCACAAGCATATTCATTTTTATTGTGCTATATCAGACCAATCAAATTATTTTTTATTTTTATTTTAAATTGATATGGGTATGGATGTTTAGATGATCATAATAGCCTTGTGAATATAGTAAAGCAAACATAAAATTTATATATATTTTATTGTGTAATGATAGTTTAAATACACTCAATATTTAATACTAGAAAGAACGATTCATTGTAAACTTGCTACTGATACCACTTAAACTACAATACATACAATATTTATGATGTCACAGTTCGATCACCTCACAAATAACAAAAAAATCATTTACTAAAAAAATCACAAATTAAAATATTTTACTTTATAACCATCTACTACATTTAACTAAGCTCCGATTTTCCTTTCGTCATCAAGGCAACGGCTAGTATTTAATATAGTCTAAGAAAACGATGATGTTGTACAACCTAAAAAATTTAAATACGATCATGCGGCCATCAAAGTTAATCTCAGGCCATCTTCATGGCCGAAATTGTTGTGTCACGCCAATTTATCGGACAATTTCTATATATGTTTTTAGTAATACAATTTCAATATATTGTTAGTAATAATTTTTTTCTACCATGACACTTGGCATTGACAGAACAGCATTGACAGAACACAAATAAATAATATCATTTATTGTTGAATTGGCTTTATTTACTCAAACATGATTCGCTTCCGAATGTTATTAACTCTGCACCCTGCACGCAATCGATTTATTTCATCCACTACACTTTTGGACTCCCGTTCATGTCCTTTATTACAACGTTCGCGAATGCTTATTTGGTTCAGGTCTGAAATGCTGCAATCCATAACAATTAAACATCAGATCCCAAACACTAATGACAAATCACCATTCATTCAAACTAAATGATTAGTGCTATTACTTACCTTTCCTAGAGAGAGCCGAATTGCTATCCTGGGTGACGTTCCAGAAGAACTACCCCCGCAATCTTTTGTTCTTAGCAAATTCCACTTTGACACCCACAGATTGCTCGTTGTCATAACCAATCCAATCTAGTCCAGCATAACAGTAAGCGGAAACAGTAGTGGCATCATAAACCTCCCTGGCTCCCCTGTAGCGTATAAAGTGCCGAATATCAGCCTAAGAGATTAATCCCTCCTTGCAGTTACGTACGCCTGCACCGCTAGCGGGGGCTCTGATCCCCACCTGTGTCTGGTTCTGCAGTTTCCACGAATGGCCGTAAATGGGCATGCCGATAACAATTTTGTTTGGAGACAAGCTGGCGTTGAGCAACGGTTAGACACCAAAGCTGGTGGTGGAATTAGATTGGGGATCGTACAATGCCGTGTGAACACCAGTTCGATCAGGTTCCCATTTGCCGTGGAAATCGTATTTCATGATGTTCACCCAGTCTATGTTTTAAGATACCGAAGAAATGGGATACTCTCTCACCGGGCGTCACGTAAAGAATTTCTGTGAGAAGTAGACGGCGGCTGTGACAAGCAAATGCGGTTTGGCCGAGGATCTGGACTCAGCTTCAAAGGCCCCCCTTCACTCGGAAAATAGGCGGTCCCAGTTTTGCACGCCCCCACTGTTTCGGGATACTCGCAGTCCAGTTCTAAGCCGTGGAAGGAATATCTCCTGCCGATGGCAATGCTGGACTGTATGAACTTGCTGCGTAGCGAAGCATCGGCAACCATTGTGGCGAAGGTGGTTTCTATGCCTTCCACTCCTTCGCCAATAGATAACAGCGTCTTCACTGAAGGATTGCTTCTCTGCAATGTTGAGGTGAATTGCGAGACGCTTTGCTAGTTATTCGCCGAGACGGTAACTTGAAAGGTTTGGGGATGGAGATCGGCGAAGGCATAGAAGAGATGGATGAAGAGGGAAGCATCGAGGGAGGAGGGAGGGAAGTAAGAGTAGCTGTAAGCAGGCCAGTACCTAGCCTTCACTTTCAATGCCATAATTCTATGTATAGTTTAATTATGAATTTAGGATGGATGGATGAAAAGCAATCGCCCGGGATGACGATTAAGATTAGGATGGGGAAAAATATAAGCTGATCATGAATTTGACATAGCCTCGCCTTCAGCTGGGAAACGAGTCACGGAGGAGTGGATGAGGATGAGGATGAATGACTGAATCCGAATGTAAAAATCTGGTTTGTGTCGGATACATTGACAAAATCATTTTCATTATCAGTGAAGCGTCAGTTTCACGGATCATTATTTTTATTCAACCATGCTGGATTATTGATTTGGTCGAATACGGATTATCGAGTCGCCGCCTCCCACACCAGGTCAGTCTCATTATGCAGCGATTCAGTGAAATCTGAACCGTCCTAGACAACTCGTGTGGTTCTAAACGCTTGCATAAAATTGATTTTAAAAAACCCATATATTATTATTTTTTATTATTATTTATTATGTAGACCGTGAAAGCTTTTGATCTTTAATTTAAGTTGTCATTTACAAAAACAAAACATTTGGGTTTCTAAATTTAAATACAAATTTTCAATTAAAATTAAGTTTCTTTGGTGTAAAGTGACTGCAACCTTTAATTGTTCATATTCTATATCAATTCGTTTGTACATATTTTATAATCCCTACAAACGAAAGTACGGCCATATTTATATCTTGAAAAATGAAAGTCTAATATCTATCTATTTGTATCTTAATTCAGTATGTGCTCAAATAAATTATACTAAATATATGTTGAGATGAGATTTAATAATTTTTTCTTGAGATGTTAAATGATATTGGAGATTTGATTATGAGAATACAATCAAAGCAGGGTAAATGTCTTCCTCTCCATTGGTGCATTCTTAAGCAACTACTTTTCACAAGTATTAGAGTGTGGGATTCATGAGGAATGAGAGGACATGACACGGTTCGAACTTGGTTCAATCAAAATATGAAAGTACAATTATATTTATATTTTGAAAAATGAAAGTCTTATATCTATTTATTTGTATCTTAATTTAGTATGTGCTCAAATAGATTATACTAAATATATGTTTATATGAGATTTAATAATTTTTTCTTGAGATGTTAAATGATATTGGAGATCCAATTATGAGAATGCAATCAAAAAGGGTAAATGTCCTCCTCTCCATTGGTGCACTCTTAAGCAACTACTTTTCACAAGTATTAGAGTGTGGGATTCATGGGGAATGAGAGGACATGAGACGGTTCGAACTTGGTTCAATCAGAGTATTTTGCATCCTTAAATGTCCAAGATGTTGTTGGTATCCTAGTTAATATTCTCTTAACTAATATCTTTCTTTTTCATTTTGGTTTGAATGAAGTTTTATATAATTCTTTGGGTAATTATTTTTTAACAAATAGTTTTAGTAGATAAGTAGACCTCTTTTTGTAGAAGTTTCGGTATTTTGACTTTTTGGGCATATTAATTTTTATTTAGGTTTCTTTAATTTATCTCTATATAGTTTTGATGGAGATATAATTATTGTTACTCTTTTAAAATTTATTTATGCTTTATTTCTAGTGTTGAGGTTCTAATGATTTATTGTACCAGTCTTATCTCCTTCTTAATATATACATTTAAAGGCCCTCTTTGTGTTTCACAATTGCAAATTTTATAACTAATTTTTATGATTAAATATATGATTATAGAATATTTATTTTACAAACTATAACCTAAAAAAAGATATAAAAAATTATTGAAAGTTATAAATTTAGTAACATGTTATTAATTATAATATTAATTTTAAAATATTTACATCTATATATGTTAAGATATATTTTTTTGGATTGAGAAGTAATTTATTTTTAAAAATTATACAAAGATATATTTTAGAATTATTTTATCTTCTCATTTTCTAATGAAAATAATGTTATCATATTAATACAATTAATTTGTATTATTGACGAGAAGTGGGTGAGTTGGTAGTTACAACCATCACCCATGTTCAAATTTCAAATGATATTGGAGGTTGGTTGTGGCCGGTCATTGGTATTAGGCTAGTTGTGATTGTTGAAAGTATTTTCAGGCCAATTATGACCATTCGTTGGTATTCTCAAGATAGTTATGGCTATTTTTGTAATTATAATACTTACGTACTTGAGGATTTGGGCCCTTATTATGTCCTAAACTGATTGAAGTCAACAAAAATCAAATATATCTTAAAAAAATGTTTACATTGTTTTTAAATCTATTATTTTGATTTTATAAATGATTGTAATTAAAATAGTTAAATTTTTTTATATAGTAATAAAAATACTAATAAAATATATCAATATTTAAATGAAAAATAAATATTCATTATTTTTATTATAATTTTTTTCTTTCTAAATAATTAAATTTATTATTGTATAAATATTTTAAAAAATATATAATATAATTTTTATTACAATTTTATATATATATATATATATATATATATAACAATTTAAAATTATCATAAGTTAAGATTGATATGTTTTGTATTTGATTATTTTAACAATTAGCTTTAGTAGCTAAGTAGACCTCCTTTTGTAAAAGTTTTTGTGTTTTAATTTGTTGGGAATATTAGTTGTCGTCTAGGTTTCTTTAATTTTTATCTATATAGTTTTGATGGCAATACAATAGTTCTTAGTCTTTTAAAATTTATTTATACATTATTGTCAGTGTTGAGGTTCTATTGATTTCATGTATCAATCTTCTTAATATATACATTAAAAGCCCTTCTCTCTTTCACAATTATAAATTTTATAATTAAATATGAGATTGTAGAATGTTTATTTTAGAAGTTATAACTTAAAGAAAGATGAAATTTTTTTATTGAAAGTTATAAATTTATTAATATGTTATAAATTATAATATTAATTTTCAAATATTTACATTTACATAGGTTAAGATATTAATTTTTTGGATTAAAAAGTAATTTTTTTACAAATTATACAAAGTTATATTTTAAAATTATTTTTTCTTCTTATTTTCTAATGAAAATAATGTTATTATATATTGATTTTTTTATTTCAATCCATTTTAAATATAAATAAAATAGAATATATTTACATAATTTTTCAAATATATTATTATGAATCAGTGTAACATATATTATATTTAAATAATATAATCAAATTGTTTAGATTATTTTAAAATATATTATATTGATTTTCTATATTATTTTAATTATAATAATTTAATTTTGTTATATAATAATAAAATATTAATAAAATGATATTGATATTTTAAGGAAAAATAAATATTCGTTATTTTTATTATATATTTTTCTCACTAACTTATCAAATTTATTGTTCTATATATATTTAAAATATATATATTTTTAATTATAATTTATATAAGAAATGATATATATATATATATCTGTATAGAATAGTAAATTTGATAAGTTAGTGAGAATATATATATATATATATATATATATATATATATATATATATATACTCACTAACTTATCAAATTTACTATTATATATATAAGTTTGGTATTTAATTATAAAATTATAATTTTATTTAATTATTTTCTAAATTTAGATTAGAATCTATATTATTAACTAAGACATGAGTATAAAGATAGAAGAATGATAAAACTATCAAGAATTTTATATATTATAAATAAGGGTGAGTTTCAAATTCTATTTGAGAGAGGAAACGAGAAAAATAATGTAACAAATAAAAAACTTATAATTTTGGATACTTATAAACTCAATGATGTTATAAATCCCTTGTTCCCTAATTTTTTTAAATTGTTATGAAATATGCATAACTTGAAAATTTTGATATTGTATTAACATTTAATTCCAAAATTAACTCACTAAAATCTCAATCTAATGTTTATGATTAAAATTTAAAAATATAATAATATCATTGGGTTATAGATGTTTGATACACTAATTATTTTTAGTTCATCGTGTCATTGTTCATTTATACTTTGTAGGTAATTTGATACCTCTCCATGTCTATCAAATACAAAAGTCACATCTAAGCTCATATTATTATTATTATTATTATTATTATTATTATTATTATTATTATTATTATTATTATTATTATTATTATTATTATTATTATTATTATTTCAAATCATCGTGTCATTGTTCATTTATACTTCGCAGTTAATTTGATACCTATCCATGTCTATCAAATACAAAAGTCTCGTCTAAGCTCATTTTATTATTATTTTTTTCAGATTATTTCATTTATTATGCAAATTCTATAATAGATATAATATTTTTTTAGTTTTTTACATAAATGAATTTTGTTGATTATATAAATTATAATAAAAAAATAATTTAGATAACATATATTTTTTACAAAGATGTAAATAAGATAATTTTATTAATATATTATGAATATTTAGATGAAAATAAACCCAATTTTGACCCATGTGGAACCCAGCCTAGATATATCAAGAGTTTTGAGTCTCCCCCTAGAATACATAAGAAAAAAGAAGAAACAAATTAGAAGGAATATAAAAAGGACCCTCCCATCATTGAAAAGAGTAGAAAGGACATATACAAAGGAGAGACATCAACAAATAGAGAAATAATTGCTTTTACCTAATACAAGAATTAGACAGTTTTATATGGATCATAAACTGACATAGATTAATAGAGAAATAGGCCTATGTCTCTAAAAGAAACACCAAATACCCTAGAACGCCCTACACTACATATTTTGATTAGATCTAGAATTAGCCTAGGTATAAAGGGAGGGCTAGGTTTCCAATATAATAAAGCAGACTCAATCGAAAGGGGACAAAATCATCAGAGTCCCCAGCTGACTCAAATCTAGTAGAAATGATTAAGAAACACATCAAAACTCCAAAGTATACCCAAGCCATGCAATGCTCATTTAAAATAAAAGGTACAAAATCTAATCTTATTGTTGGGGATTTTGGCTAAACCCCCAAACCTAATCAATTTTGTGACTGAAAGGAATCAAATCCAGCCTAGATAGAAAAGGAGGCCTAGGTATCAAAAATAAAGAAACTTATGGAGGTCTTATAGATCCCCACTTCCATATGAAGATTAGAGTAAGGAATTCCAACCAAGGGGTGAGGCTTAAAACTCAAAGGGAACCCAAATTAAAAAAGGGGCATATGGATTTTTAACTAGATACCATAAACTATTGAAGGTTACTTTTACTTGGGTGAGAGAACTAGCATGTACTAATGAAGAGGGAGGCCTAGGTCTACATGTGAAACAATCTAAGGAAGGACTCCACCTAGAATCTAGAAAACTAGTACAAACAAAGTTACATTAAGAATCCACAATCTAACCTAGAAGTTTCCTTAGTGAATTGACAAATAAATTTGAAGTTAGAGTGGACAGTGCTACCCTTGAATATAATAAGTCCCAACTTGAAACTATTAATAAAGAAGCTAACCTTTCTGGTATCGAGAATAAACTTGAAAAGACTAAGGATCATAAAAACTCTTCCCATCTAAGAACATGAATATAACAAAAGATTAAAGACTTCATTAAATTGGTGAAAAATCCAATGACCAATACTTACAACCAAAACTAAATCTAATTCCTTCTATTATTTAGAGATTAGAGCTTCTCGAGCTCCAAATAGCGACAAAGACACCCTCATCAGGTGAATTTTAAAGATCATTTATCTAAGAAAATTATTTTAGAGTATGCATCATAGATGTTATTTTATCATATTATTATTATGGTGGTGGTTGTCGGGGTGGATGAGGCTATACCATTGGTTGAAGAGGGTACTCATATTAAATGCCTAAAAAATGTAACTACCATACTATAGTGTATATACATGACACATAAATTAGCTATATATGGTACTACGCAAAGATTTTTAATCCAATGACATCTTAAAAACATGTCAAAGACCCTATTGATTTGAATAGCAAGGATAAACTAGCCATTATAGTGAGGCCTGCCTGAATAGGTAACACTATACATCTAAGGGTGTCTTGTATATTCCCATTAAACCATTTTATCACTTTTATAATATATTTTATATCCCTTTTTTTATCGAAGAGTTAATAAAAACTAATGTCATGCACATGTATTGATTTTTAACTTTTTAATATTTTTCAATTTGTGTCGACATTGATGCTTATAAATTTATCAATAAGTCATCTTCATTTACATTGAAGTCAATAGTTCCAAGCTTGTTCTTGAGATTATGTAGGTGCATTGTTGTTTCTTCTACAGTCTCTAATTATCCATATTTTATACATGAAATTATATTGGCTCTTTTTCACTTTGTGGGTATCATCATGATCATGTTATGTCATGATTGTATTTCCTTTATGTATGATGGAAAAGTTTTGATATTTTGTGTTTACTATGACCCACATTTTTTGCAACCATAGTTTTCTGAATTTGAATTTCAGCTAATGAGTAGGAAGCTTATCCTATATGTATGTACCAAAAACCTTTTCTCCGCATGGAATGGGTACAATAATATATCTGATGGATTCTCTTAAATTTGTGTTATGTTTTAATTCATTGATGTCATATCCCAACTGTCGTAAAGTTGTAATATTACACATTTTTACTAATTATTCTCAATAAATTGGGATGTGTTACTGATAGTCACCCTCTATTTAAATTTTAATGGTAAGGGTTTCCTATCATTGATGTTTATAAGTTCTACTTTTTATGGCTGCATATGGTGTCATTTAGGATTATAATGTGATCTATTCTTGTTGATCTTGTATCACCAGAATAATGCCTTAAAGATTATATATTTTAATATCATTTTGTAATGTTTCACAATGATCTATGCTATGTATTAGAATATGCCAATAATAGAATGTTGAAAACAAGTAAATGAACAATATTACCTTGTAAAATATAGAAAATTACAAATCTAAAACAAAATATTTGATAAATGGGGATAACATTGAATGGTAAAAATTGCCACACTATTATTAAGAAGCTTACAATAATGAATCAATGTTAGAAAAACCATAACTCTGATACCATATTAGAATATGCCAAGAATCAAATGCTGAAAATAAGTAAATGGATACTATTACCATGAAAATTAGAGAAAACCACAAATTCAAGATAAGAGATTTGATAAGTAGGGAAACCATCGAATGATGAAAAACCCCACACTAGTAATAAGAAGCTTTCAATAATGAATCAATCCAAAAATAATAGAATGTATAATATTAGGATAAGAATGTTCTTAGGCCAAGAATGCAACGAGAATTCAAGAGCAAGACTTAGAACAAAAATAATGATTTTTGTGTTGAGAGTGTGTCCACAAGTGTAGAAGAAAGGGGTAAGAAGGCTCAAATAAAAATCTAGAAAAGAAAAAGAATTACAAGTGTAATAACCAACATTTGTGTCATTTGTTCTTAATCCTATAACAAGTGAGGAGGATGTGTGTGCCATGTAGGGGAGAGGAGTTACATGCAAGTAAATTTTAAATCCAACAAGTGGATTAAACAGGTGAGTGACACTTCAAAATTCTAGAATAAATTATATAAGATGTAAATCATTATTTTCATTCATGCATGATTGATTATTGATTTAGTTTTTTTGACGTCTTTCTTATTGAATATGAGTAGATGTCATGAGTCACTACCTCCCAGACTAGTTTATTCTCATTATATGATAATCCAATAAATTCCCATAAAATTGAATTAAATTGTAAAAACTTGTGTTTGGTGATGTTGATATGGATTATGAATAGAAGTCATGACTCATCACCCCATAGGCTAGGTCAATCTCATTATGCATGACTTCAATGAAATCACATTAAATTAAATCTGAACCATCCTCCATGTTTCCTTATTTTATGGTGTACCACCTTATCTTCAATAAAATAGATAGCCCATGTGGTTCTAAAAGCTTGCACAAAAGTAATTTTTAAAAAATTATTTATTTTTTATTTGTATTCAAGTGTGTTCAATTATTGATTTGGTCTTTATGATGTGTTTAGTTATGGGAATATGGATTATCAATGGATGTTACAATTCATTGCCTCCTAGATCAGTCATACCCATTATATATCGATATCAATGACTTCACATCTAAATAAATTGAATGTTATAAGAATGTATTTGATGATCACATTGAAAACATATATCATAGGGCTGACTTTGAAAAAAGTGTATTTAATGTTTTATGCCAAGGAAGTTAGAAACTTATACTTAAGAGAGGTTATAATAAATGAATAATTTGTAAGTGCTTTGCCAAGTACCTCAGTTTGGTGTTTGGGTGTATATTTATATGTAAAAATTAATTGCTTTGAGATATCTAATTACATATGATGTTGTATTGAATGCAAGTTAAAATTCAAACAATTAGAAAAATTATTATGCTAGAGTCATTTTCATAAATAAAAACCTAACTATTTTTTATTTAAATAAATTTTAATATTAAACTATAAGTATTGATAAAATAGTATACTATATTTTTCTACATTATGTTCTAGTTTAATTTTCAATAAACACATTATATTATAATATGTAGATGCATGAAGTTATTAATCTCTATGTTATATCTCATACTCCCTTATCTCCATGTGACACCATCCTAAAAAATATGCCATCTTGTTGGTTCAACACGTTCATCACATATTTTTTAGTCTTGTTTCCATGTGTCAACTAGAATAATAAACATGACATTCTTTTTTTGCCTCGTATCCATGGAGTCATAAAGGATTAAAAATTTATTAATGACTTTGACACAACCATGGATGTGTTGAATTATTCTTCTTTTCTTTATATGGATTTTTGGCATCCATAATTATTCCCCTTTAATTTTGACATGGCCACGTGGCACATCTTGTACAACACATCCTTACACGAGTCTTAAGCCTCCATCACTATTTCACTTTATTGTGACCACTGGGAGAGAGACACATGTTAGCATTGGATTTCTTCTAAGCCATGATAGCATAAATATTCTAGGATATATATTACATTATTCTAGACTCTTATACCACGGTTCCAGATAATTCAGTCTCCTCCCTTCGCGGAAAATAGTTACCATATTTTTGGTAATAGGCTATGTATATATTGATCTCCGGGTCATCCATAAAAAACATCAAAGTTTCTCTATGTGCAATTTGCTTACTGGTCTCTTCGATTTGCGAATAATTCTGGTATCAGAGCGATTCATAATGAGAACCTGAATATTGTGAGGGGCAGTTACAGTCTGCTTTGCCTCTAAATACTAAACGAAGATCTTGAGTGAGGTAATTTAATAGGTTAGCATAGAAGCATATAAGAAATGAATGGTACAATATTGTAGAAGTGTCTATACATAAGAAACGAATGGTGCAGTAGCCGTTGAGACTTATAAGGCAAAGATTATTGAAGTATTCATTCTCATTTCGTGCAAGATAATCTGGAAGGCATCTTGGAGGTCCACGGCCATTTTGAATATTACTAATTTATAGTTAGAGATATGGTATCATAGTGGTAGCGTGGCTATTCGCTGTCAAGGATCGATCCACCTGAATCAGCCTTACAACTAGCTTGGTTTCAAGGAGGAAGATACAACTAATTTTATTGGTCCTTTTTAACACAAAAGCCATGGTTGAGGATCTGCTAAGGAATTTCTACGCTCTATGTCCATCTGCCCCAGTCCTTATCAATCTTCCTATCCAAAGGAGGTGTTCTAAATTTTAAACAGCAACATACACTCTTTCAGGTGTTCTAAATTCTTCCAATTCATACTGTACACACCCCATAAGTCTTAATTTTTTATGAAAAAAATTCCATGTATCACGACGTACATCACAAAGAAAATCACATTTCATCCAGCACAATCGGTATCTATGGATTTTAGCATTGGAGACAGCTATACATTTTGAGGTGCTATTGACACGTCATTTATTTATGTATCAGTTTTTTTTGAATAGTACGTTCAGGTTTATATTTGTATATTTAGTTTCTATATATTTAATGAGTTCAACGAGAGTTTACAAGTAAATAAGGGGTCATTTACAAAACATTATTAGATTTTGTCCAATACTTATGAGGAGATTATTATTGAGAGGTTAGTTTTCTATAGAAGTCAATTTTAGGTGGAAATAGTCATATTATTGTTTTTATGTCATAAAATTCAGAAGTATAGATGTATGTTTTGTAAAAAAATCAATTTTGTCATTTGGTCGTCAAAGTTTAATCATTTATTATAATGGATGTAATATTACTTGTACACGGTGTTCAATGAACTTCATCATCAAATTCACTAAGTAGTGACAACTGGACGTTGAAGAATACATAGAGGATGGAGGATAATCAACATCCTATCATGAGTCACTTACGATGGGGTTATATCATTTTTATGGTGACATTTTTTAGTGTATTCCCTTTACGTTGTATGTAGTGTGATTGTTTTGTGTGATTTCTAATAAATGATTCAACATCATTTTCTAGTTTGGTACCTCCTAATAAAGAACATTGTGGGAAGCAAAAGCACTAAATTAGTGCTTGGATCTTGGAAAAAGGTTTATGGAAATTTGAAAAACCACTGAAGTGTATAAAATATTCAAGAGCTCTTGTCACCTCCAGGTTCATTGTCAACCTACAGCAAAAAATCATATGGGTTTGTGGTAATCCAATAAACCACTAAAAATTTTAGCAGAGAGATGTACTCCTATCACTTCCAGGTTAGTGGTCATCCTACAAGTAAAAACTAATGTGACACCAAGATCATGAATCCATGGAGATGGCATGCCACCTCAAATGTGAGCAGTTTACGTGGAGAGTGTGAAACCTTTTTATCATGTTTGAATTAAGGGGGGGTCAACTATCAGGAATATAATGTTTGGAAAAATAATGTAATGATAGCGTAAATATTTTAGGATATATATTAAATTATTTAAGACTCTTCTATCATGGTTACGGACAATCAAGTCTCCTCCCTTCTAAAAAAATAGTTACCATATTTTTGGCAATAGGTTATGTATATATTGATCTTTGGGTCATGAATAAAAAACATTGAAGTTTCTTTGTGTGCAATCTACTTACTAGTCTCTCCGATCTGCCAACAAGCCATAGAGTAAAAATCTAATTTTTTATTTGAAATACATTTATCGACTTTAAATGGCCCTGTTCAATTTTTCATTTTTCTTTATACTCCTTGGCATCCTTGCCTTTCCATTCATGAATCAGAATGGGTCACAAAGTCATCTAATATTTTTTTTCTCAAGGTAGACACTGCAATTCATGGATGGGTTAGCTTTTAAATCTACCTTGTATTTCTCATGAATCTACCTTTTCCTACACACAATAAACTTCACCCATAATCATATTATTTATCACTAATAATTCATGTATACAACTTAATGAAACCTACAACATTGAATGTGGACACATGGCAATTAAAAACACAATCAAATTTATTATCTAGGATTTGATAGAACTTAATTCATTGTGGAAAAAAATAAGACATGCACATGCTAACGGACCTCCATGATCAAAAAATTTAGTTGGGGAATTACATTTTCATTGGTGGGGTTCTATGGTTCTCTACCTCTAGGTTGGGGAATATAGTTTTATTGGATTCTTTTAAAATCATGGAAGATGGATGGGTGGCCCTTGATCCTCCATCGAGATATCGCTCTTTTTGCATTGTTCAACCTCCTAAATATGTTTTGCCTCAACTAACCTGTGGTTATGTTATTCAATTACCTTAATGATATATTTTTTAATCATCTTTTGTATAGTCATGTTTAGCGAGCATTTATACTTTATTCTTTTGAGATACATTTTTTACCACTTTAAATGAGAGATCATGAATACCACCTTTTTCTTATCAACGTCTTTATAATATTATTTTGATGTAAATAATAGATATATTAGTGAGTTCTCATTGAAAAATAAAAATATATATGCTTCTTTTTTAAACTATGGTATTTTTTAGGTGATCGAAGAGTTTCATTTATTCCTATTAAATATATGTATTTAAATAAGAATTAATAATTTAATTAAAATTAATTATTTTTAAAATCAATAAAAATATGATTAAACATGTAAAGTGATAACTTAAAGTTGTGATTATTGATAGTTTTTATTGGATAAATTTATTTATTATTGGTGAAATTATTTATTCCTAGTGTATAGGACCTCAATATAGTTATATCATGTTACGGTCAAAGACATATTTTGAAAAAAAGGCTCCAAACTCTATGGTATATTTAATAAATTATTATTGTTCGATCAATTTGTCCAAATAAAAAGAAAAAAAAACTCAATATGACACTTAAATAAACATCAATTTTAATGTTAAAATTGTTATGTAAAAATCATATGTCCATGTCAAATATAAAATTAACCATTATTTAATAACATGTCACAAAGACTACAATCCACACGTATCTCTAAACTTTTAGTATTGATTACTTATTAGCATGGAGACATCAAATTTAGTATTAAAATTATTCTATAACAATCATATATATATATATATATATTAAAAATTAACCATTAATTAATAATATATCACAAAAATTACAATTCATGTGTACGCCTAGCATTTTTTTATTGATTAATTTTTAGTATAAATAAATAATCGTATAATAAAATACCTTTCAATGAATGGAATTACTTTAAATAAAGGTAAATTTCTATAAAATTAAATATAATAACTATACTGTAATATTATAATTTTTTATTGTAAATATATACTTATATAATCATTTAAAAATATTTATATACCCCTTTAAAAAGCTCACTATCCAAACAAATTTTCTTGTTATGGTCTTACAAATATTTTCAAACTAAAATATGATTAAAAAGAATGAATACATGCATACAACTATATAATTTAACCTTTAAAAGTTCTAATGGGTTAGAAAAATCCCTATAATTCTAATTTTGAAAAGAGGATAGAAGAGCATTGTTTCTTTTAATACTTTTAAATGAAATGTATACTTAGTTTAATCTTGTTAATTAAGGTGTAGCTTAATTTTACAACTTTTCATCATAGAAGGGTTGAATGAATATATATCCCTTAACATTCAATTAAGATAAAAAATTAAAATTTGATAATTTATTGAACCAATGTTTTAAAAAAATATGGAGCTTTTTAGATTTTAAAGCCTTAGATCAGTGGATATAATCCTATAAATGATAACACTTGCTTGACACTTTCCAAAATTATAGACTCAATAGTTTGAACACTTTTTAAATATAAAGTGTACATGTTATGACTATTTATCGAAGTAAATTTTTAATAAAATGTGGATTTTTGTACATTTTATAGTCTTAGATGTAGTGAATATAGTCCTAAAATGGAATACACTTACTTGATACTTTAAAAAATTATAGACTTGATAGTTTGAACACTTTTTAAATATCAAGTTTATAGGGTGTAAAGACTCTTTTATTCATCATAATTTACAAGGTTCTTGATATATTACCACAAACATATTTTTCAATGTTTAAAGATCGACAATTAACCCCAAAACTCCTAATAATATAACATACATTTTTAGATGTTCTTGTTAGTCTTGAAGGGAGATTTTTAGATCCATTTAACTTTAACTTGAAATTAATCTCTAATCTACTGGCTAATCACATTAGATTGATTAGGGATCCAAAAAATATATAAGCCTTTTTAAAAGTAAAATAATTATATTTTTAAGGGAGTACATAAAATAATGTTATTTGGTGCAAGTTGGTTGGCAAAAAAGTTTTATGTTATTTCCTGCTTCGCTTAGATCAAGGTTGGGCATTTACTTTGCCATAGATAAAGGTCAAGTTTGTATAATGCAGATTTTGTTCAGCATTGAATATAGTATTTATTCACGTATTGTAGCTTTCATAGTTTGATGGTTTCACATTAAATGTAATATTAATTCATTAAAGAATATGGTATCAGGTTATAAAGACTTAGATGTTTGTAGAAGCTTTATATGGTTTGTTGGTTGCATATGTATATCACTGCAAGTTGATACAAGGTGTATTTTTTACACCAAATAATTGTAAAGATTATGTTTTTTGAAGTGAGAAAGTTTTTTTAACAAAGAGAGAAGTTGAGAAACTATTGTGCATGCTTAGGGTCTGATTAGGGTCCTCCGCCTTTACAGAAAACACCAGTCTAAGTAGGATTTACTCATATTGGATAAATATGACCTTAAGCATGTAAACCAAGCATGCACCATCACATTATTTTTAAATTATCTATTTAATGTCTCAAAGTTTTTTTATGACTGAATACATATGAACTCTTAATTTTTCATATTTTATATGATACTACAATAATAGAAAGAAAACATGTTTATCATATGGAATAAGGACATGATTTATTATGCTTGTTGTCTCTATCTATAGATGAGGTTATTTTTGGCATTAGTCATTCCTGTAAATATATTTTATTGAATGAAATTATTTAACATTTTTATTTACTAGTCATGTTTATAGGGGGAATAGTCTTATCATGACATTCCTACAATAGTTCATAGAAACAAAGCTAACTGTCCACCTCCACAAGTTCATTAGATCATTTAGGCAAATGCTCGGTTTTAGTTTTAAAATTTTTGTCTATTTTAAGGTTTCATTTATTTAAGAAATATTTTAATTTGAATTTTTAGTATAGGAAACTACAATTTTTAGAGTGGATTCATTTTTTCTTAAGAGCATTTCTAAGATCATGTATTATATTTGTTTAGGATCCTCTAAAAAGGTGTGTATCTACTTTATTTTGTAATTTATTTTTACCTTTGTCTTAAGCTTACAAATCCTAGTTGTTGTATTGATTATATATTGGCTACAAAAATTTATGAATTTAAAAATATAGCATTTACAATCTAATGAGATGCCCATAGAATTAGTGATGGATTTTGAAATAAAATCAAGGCTGATAATCGCCATGGGAGGAGGAGACAACATTTTATCTTCTTGGATTTTGACATGTTATTATAAATGCTACTTTTCTATGATCGTCGCTTCTTTTTTTTCCTAATTGATTATTTATGAGTAAATGTAATCCTTTCATTAGGGTTTTATGTTTTTCACTTCAAAATAAATTCTATATAGATTTTCATTTCTCATGGAATTGATAACAAAGGACATGAGTGTAGTGGCAAGTGTTTTTATTTACATTTTTGATTTATTACTCTTTTACCGTTGTGCAGCTTGACATACTCATATTGTATGGATTTACTTCACCATGCATCTAATAGTATGTAATGATTTGGAAAATATGAAACACTTATCTACCCTTACATTGCTTTTTAGAGGAGCTTAAATAGGGGGTTCATTCATCACATAATATGTTTGATATATACCAATTTTTATTTTGGTAGACATTGGGCATTGTCATTACATACCTATTTCATTTTTCTTAATACAACTCATTAACTTTAAACCATTTTATCAATACATCCAAATGCGTGGAAGTTATGTCAAAATTATTTATAACATTATCTTGATGGTTTTTTAGGGGCCTTTGATCGCATCAATATTACTATAAAAGATTGATTTATAACTTTAAAAAATTAACTACATAAGATGATCCCATGGATTATGATTTATGGGAAATACAAAATACTCTTTGCCATTACTTTTCAACATTAATAAAAGATAACTAAAAATATATACTATAGTTATGCTAAGGTAATGGTTTTAATAAGGTCAAATACCTAAAATTTCTTAGTGGGTGATGCTAAGTTAAATGGGTTATTGTTTACAATAGAATGGTTCCATGGAATATAAGATTACACCCTCTAGGATCTATATTTTTAGGAATTTTTATTTAAAGGTAATATTTGATAAATATCTACCTTGATATTAGTTGTCATTTGACAATAAAACTCCCTATATAATCTATCTACCTTGATATTAGTTGTCATTTGACAATAAAACTCCCTGTATAATCTTAGTGATTGTTGCAAACTTCAATCTCCTAATTTTAAGTAGCCATTAGAATTTTTCTACTAAAAATTTGACCAATCTAAATTTATTTCTAGGAAGAGATCCTATTTTTTCTTTGTTCCATATTATAAAAATTAACATAGGATCACCTATAAAGAGTAAAAAGGAATTGTAACCCTTGCCATAACATAGAACCACTACATGATGAACGTACTGACATAAATCAAGGGTTAATTCTTCCAAGTTCATAGTCACAATAAAACATTAAAATTCATTATTTTTGTATCATACATTTTATTCCCTTACAATCATTTCACTTACACATATACTTTCTCATTTCACTTTAATATATACTCAACTAGGACAATTGGTAGATGCTTATTTACTTTGAATCATTTATCTTTAATTTTAAATAAAAGTTGTGGAGTTATGTACACATATTTATCAATGATCACATGACAATTAATTTCTTTTCTATTCTCTAAAAAATTAATTCATCTATATTTTACTGTAATTTTTTTATCAAAAAGTGTAAAATCAAGTAAAATTTGTTTCTTAAATATGAGGGAAAACTAATAGATTTGGAAACCACAGTCTGTTGATGTAGGCAAGGACTAACAAAGGTTCCATTGAATTATTTTTCAATGGATACCACTAAGAAATGTTTTTTTTTTTTTAAATTTATTTTACTTTGATATCAATTGGGTTTTCCCAATGCTAATCATAGAGGTATTCATTCACACTTGCATGTGGGGTTACATGATAGTAGTCTACTTTATTGAATGTTATCATACAAGGTCTAAATGTGCCGCATATGGTGTTGGCCAATTTACTCCCATCCCATAAGGGCTTCAAAGGTCTTGCATCTATAGAAAGCATAGTTTTAAAATTTGGTGAAACTTAGTGATTACTTGCGAGTACTTAACACTAACTTGTTGAAGCATTAGGCCAAAAAATATAAATCTATATTATAAACCCAATTTATCTAATTGCATCTATATTAGACAATAATATTGAATGTTATTGAGATTGTGTTCACTCAAGAATTTGAATTTTTTATAATTTATCTAAAGTTATTGAATTTATTATAAAGGATTACTTCTCATCATATCTCAGATAAAATTATGGGCTTTTAGATAATAATTTTGATAATTATTGATATTGTTTTAGTTTAAGTAAGTGGTGTTTCTTGGTATTTGGGTATATTGGGTCCTTATAATTTTAATGCCAATATTTGACAATCTGTAAAACAAAAATAGACTAGGATTTTTATCAACTTTTTACTTTTTTATGATTTCCTACTTTTAGAACTAATATGATTATAGCTTGAACAAAAAAACATTTAAATGTAACTTTATAAGAAAATACATTATTAAGATGAGATTCTACAATATCTTTCTAATATCTACAAATTCTAATTCGAATTTTGTAGAATGCCCAATAAATATCAATAAAACCTCATAACTACTTCTCACAATTGAGGCCAAATATACCTAAGTTACAACATTGTATTCATTTACAAGTAGATATTTTGTTCAATGGTTTTGTAATGGGTCATCTATTTAAATAGATACATTGAGACCATGTGTAATGGTTTTGATGATAATCCAGAAACAAAGATGTCAATTTTTTTCTTGTTAATGCTCGCTTCACTTGGATGGAGACTAGGCATTTAATTTACCATAGACATATAGAAATTTTGTTCAATGCAAATTTGAATTAGAATTGAATGTTGTATTTGTTCATGCAACATTGGTCATTTGGTTTCACATTGAATGTAGTATTAATTCATTAAAGAACATGGCAAAAATATACAAAGACCTAGATGCTTGTAGAAAGAGCTATGGTTGATTGTGTATATATTTATAGTGATGCATATATGCATAGAAGACAATATTAATGTATAAAGTTTAAAATATTTTACTAACATTATCTTGCTAATATTTTAAGATTTTTTTCTTGCCTAAAAAATGGAATTTACAATATTCTTGGAGATTTGAAATTTTTTAATTATTTGTTTTTTATAAATTTTATTTGTCATTCATTCAAATCATCTAAAGTTATTTTGTTCATTCATTTCCTCTTTATATATCAAAATAATCATAATTCAATCTAATTATTTCAATGTTTTATGTGATTTTAGGTTGGAATTTGAGATAATATATACATTTAAAGCTAAATTTCCTATCTTAACCCCTATTGGTTTCATCAACATAGTTAAACTTCAATCCACCTTAACGTAGGTTTTTATATTTTTTAGCAACGCAATACATTAATATGCACACA